>SNQJ01S0094326.1:0-28986 GCA_010110895.2 Picea sitchensis
GTGGAAGAGTGTACATACTTCTAGGGTGTAAATACTTCATGGGGTATAGACACGGCTGAAAGCAAAGGACCTCTGCATCAGGAAGATAATCAGGCTCCACAACCAACACTTGAAGTGTTTCCAAGAGACAATAAAGGGGAATTCAAAGAGCTCGGATATTACTTCCCTGATGTGCCTAGGGACATTCCATCCACAAATATTCCATTTATCATTATTGAGCTTACCACCTGAATCCTGTAGGAAGGAATCCAAGACATTTTTGAACCGTTTGGCGATGATTGAAGTTGTTGACCCTAGAAAAAAGGTATCATCAACGAATTATGGGTGGATGATCTCCTTAATTCCCATGGAAATTTGAATTCCATGGAGTATATTGATTCTTCTTTCTTCCTCCAATTTTCTTCTTAAAGAATCTGCGACTAGTATATAAAGATAGGGAGAAACATGGCATCCTTGTCTTAAATCTCTGCTAGCTTTGAAGAACTGTGTGGGCCTTCCATTGATCATAGGATCTATCCACAGAGATTTGATACAACCTTTAGTCCAATTGATGGATTCTTCTAAGAATCCATATGCTTTCAGTATTGAGTAAAGGAAGGAGTGCTTTACTCAATCGAATGAATTCACCATATCTAGTTTAATTACCATGCCTCGATCTTTGCTTCTTTGACTTGAATGTATTTATTCTTGCACCACTACTATATTATCTGTGATCTATTTTTTTTCCATAAACCCACCTTGATAGTATGGTATGAGTTTGGAGAGGAAAGTTTTAATATGATTGGCGATAATTTTGGTAAGAATCTTATAATAAGATTTACAGAGAGAGATAGGTCGAAAACGAGAGAAGTTAGAGGGGTTGACCTCTTTAGTGATGCGGGCCAAAAAGGTAGAGTGTGTTGCACCTCCAACTTTATGTTTTTTCAGAATATAATTTAACTTCCTTTTCATATCTCCCTTAATAATTTCCCATAACTATCTGTAAAAACTGATTGAGAATCCATCTGGTCCTGGAGATTTGTCTTACTCCATGCTCCATATAGATTTCTCTATTTACTTTTATGAAATTTCTTTGATAAGTTGCTAGTTTTATTGATCTCTGATTAGAGCTGGAATGTTTGTAATAATTTCTTGTGTGGATTCTTCACTGGCCTCTTAACTAGGTTGTTGATATAGTAGCCCAAAGTGTTGAGTCGCCGCTTCCTTGATTTGATTTGTTGTTTCTAATTGCTTCCTTGAGTCTAACTGCATTTTTTTTACCATGTTCTTCCTCCTTTGTTGGGTTTGTTTATGGAAGAATGAGGTGTTAGAATCGCCATCTTTAAGCCACAAACTCATGTATTTGAGTCTCCAATGCTCCTCCTCCTTCCTCATAGCTGAGTGAAGTAGTTGGTAGGCTTATTTTTCCCTTCTTAAAAGATATTTTGTTATCTATTCTTCTTTTATTTTTTCCTAAATTGTGGCCAAATATGGTACTCTATTTGTACGTTCCTGATGAGACAGGATATATGAAGTCTTCACCCATTCTTTCAATATCAATTTGACCTCTTTAATCTTACTTTCCCAGATATAGTCTAACGATCCCTGAAAATGCTTAGACCAGGCATGTTGAATGAGAAAGGGAACTGAGGGGGAGTCTAACCAAAGGGGATTGTAGCGGAAGGGGTTTGGGCGCATATTATGTGGGTTGCTAAAAAGAAGAGTGATGGGTTTATTATCAGAGATGGTTGTGGGAAGGATACTTGATGGGATGATAAAGGAGATAAGAAGGAAGTCATAACTGATAAGGAAGTGATCTAGGCGGTCCGAAGTATGACTTATCTATGAGAGTTGGCTGTTCCAAGTGTATTTTCCTTTGGGGGGATTAATATCCATTATATCCCAGCTCGAGAGGAGATCTTGAAGTTTCTCACTCTGGGGATCATGAACCTTACTACCTCCCTTTTTCTCCCTTGAAGTCAAATGGGTGTTGAAATATCCTCCCACAATCACTATTGCTAGATATAACATGTCTTTCCAAGCAAAAATAGATGCCCAACATTCTGATTTTTTAGAGTATGTATTTGGCATATAGATATTTTTAAGAGAGATTTTTATTCTATTTTATTTATTTCTTAACACTGTAAGAATCCAATGTTGAGTTATGTGGGTTACATCTAAATCCCATATGCTTTAATACTAGAGGGTTGCGATGTCACAAGAGGTGTTGTTAGAACTAGCAGCCGCCCCGCTACAATTTCTGAAGATCCTCCTTGTGTTGTCCAGTGCTACAGTGTAACACATCCCACCCCTGAGTATATTTACTAGGGATGGGGCATAAAAATTCCGCTCTCCTTAACATCTCAAATCCTTTGTCCGAGGTCTTCATCCTCTTTTATTTACCCATAGCATTCTAATGACTGCTACCAGGCTCAAATCCGAGATTTGGGTTGCAAGTTATGGCTTCTCAAAGCTCTTCGAGTGTTCTCACCTCATGCTGCGGCCAATTCTTCCAGAGGCAAAATCCTCCGGAACCACAGAAACAGGGTCAACGATCCTTGTTCCTCACTGATATCTATTGCCCCGTCTCTTCCTTCGAAAATTCGGGCTTCGGTCGAATCCGCATGCACACTCCACAAATCCTCCAAAGTGGATTTCTAATGGAATGGACCTCTATCTTCCATGTGTCCCCTTGCTAATCAAAGGTGCATGCTTAGCCTTTAAGATCAACGTTCCACAACAATTTTGGGCTCTGACACTTTGGGAAATTCTTAAAAACCACCAAGGGAATCCTTCGGAGTGAAAAATATCCAAAGTTCACGATCCGTCGCCATGTGTCCTCAGAGAATCGAAGGCTCTGATTCACTTCGAGACTCCAGGCTTCGACAATCATCAAGTCTTCACACACGCAAACCTTTGGAGTGAAATTCTTCCGGAGTGTCAGATCTTCTGAGATGCATCCTCATATATTCGACGGTCACAATGAACTCTGATGCTTCGACCTTCGGGAATTCTCGACTCATGCAACACCACTTTTCCCCGAAGTGGAGGATCCGCTGACACCTGTCCTCCACTGACAGACAAATTAGATGAAGTCTGAAACTCTGACCTTCGAGAGTTATAGTTCCTCCAACACCACTTTCTTCCACAGTGACTTTTCTCCAAAGTGGCAGATCTTCTACCACACATCCTCTTTCATGGACTACTGATATGACTTCGTGACTCTGGTCTCTAGGAGTCCTCACACCTACACCCTTCAACTCTTCTGAAGTACATTTTCTCTGGAGTGTGGGATCTGGAGACACTTGTCCTTACCAACGGACAACTCAGATCTGCTTTGATACTTCTGTCTTTGGGGATTTTCGAAGCACCTCACTTCATTTCCTCTGGAGAGGCTCTTCTCTGGAGTTAATAGTCTACTGCCATGTGCCTTTCTGTGCCAACTTCTAGGATCTACTCTGACACTTCGACACTTTGGTCCCTTTGGAATCTCTACAATACTACACCCCAAATCCTCTGGAGTCCCGAAGTCCCAGACTCCCAGAGTTCCAGTCACTTCACTAACCACTCTGGCTAAGTGGCCTCATACCAGGGGCTAACATGTATAAAGGGACAAGGGTGACATGTGTTACATTCCAATGGGTCTATAGGGTATGTGATAAGCACGAATCTAAGTGACATGTGGTACATAAAACTTGGGTCCACATCACCCTAGGTGACATCACTGCACCATGTCACTCCAGACTAATCGTCGTTCATGCCTTTCGATCTCATGGCCAAGGTAGAGCCAAGTAACCCTTGAGATCAACGACCTTCGCTTCTTTGTAACTTCAACATTTTGGGTTTCATGGTGTAAAATTCTCCTTTCTCCTGGAGTTGGTCAGCGCTGGGTTGACCACAACCCAGATCTGATGGTTAAGATAATTCTTGAAGCAACCCTCAGAGCAATGACTCTTGTTACTTCAGGCTTCAGAGCTTATTGACGCACCACACCTCAATTTCCCTAGAGTACCAAGTCTCTGGACTAAAGGATATAGTGCCACGTGTTCCCTTATACATTGACGACTGAGAGGGATCCTGAAGGATCCTTAGATCCACGGTCCACATCACTTTGAGACTTCAACCTTTGGGATTTTTGATGTTACAATACCCCTATACTCCCAAAAGCGTTAAACGACGGGTTGACTTCATTGTAGATCCAATGGCTAGGAGAGAATCTGAAGGATTCCCAAATCAACGGTCCTGGTCACTTCATGACTCTGATCGTCGGGGATTTTGGCTTCACTGCCACTCCATTTTCCCAAAGTGAGACTTCACCGAGGTACCATGCGTGGGTCCCTCCTCCTAGATTATCGGATGGTAGGTGGGGCTCCAAATGACCTCGCCTAATTCTACGACTTTGCTTCACTTTGTAACTTCAACATTTAGGGAGTTTGATGCTATAACATTTCCATTCGCTTGAAGTGGAACTTTGTCGAAGTACCATACACAAAACCTTCCACTAGACGATCGGATGGTCGAGAAGGGGCCCCAATGGACTCCCTAGATTCAACAAATCACAACCTTTCATGACTCTTGCATTCAGGTAGATTTTGACAGTTATGAATTTTGACATCCCAGGGCTTTGAGCTCCCGAAGCTTTGAAGCCATCAAGAGATAGATCCTTTCAGACTTAGCACATTGTTCCTAGACCCTAGTCATATGGAACCTCCAGAGATTCTTGTGGTTACACTCTTGACTCTTGGCTGAGAATTTGTCAAGGCTGTGGAAATGAGCCCTTGGTCACACAGGTAAGAGCTTTAAAGGAGGCGCCCTCCTTCCACAAAGTTCAAACTTAATATTCCCAGAAGGAGAAATTCGAGGGATCGACAAGGCTTAAGCATTCTAGTTAACCCCATCTCAAAATATTCGGTCAGCTGGACCACCAGAGTCACAAAGATCGAACATCCAAACATTATACCACCAATCAAATGCAATATTATACAGAAGGACGATAAACACCATTATCATCCATTTCACGCAAGGAACAAGTTACCACATTTACAGATAATCAAATCATGCATTTCAATTCAAGGATACCATGTATAAAAATACTTATCTATTATAGTCAATCACCAAACGACTGACTGTGGGTGTTTTCCTTTCCACCCAAACATAGGTTCAGAAGAATTCATTTTGATCACTCTAGCCACCCCCGTGCCAAGCCATGATATCACCAGGTAACTCTTGCAATTTCTCATGGATTCTTTCTCTGTTTCAACTTTTGCTCGGGTTCTTTTCTCTGCAAACTCTTAGATATCTCTCTTTATCATGGCCTTAGTGAGGTTTATCAGATGCTCACTCAACATCAAGCTCACAGCCTTCTATTCATCATCCGCTGGGGAGATCCACACATTCTCCTCTCTGTCTATCTATGTTTTTCCTTGTCTCTATTTTCTGTATATCTCTTCCTAGGATGGTTCTCGACCTATCCTATTCCTTTTGTTAGAAAGGAAATCAGGTTAGCCTGGTCTTCTAGACCTTGTGGTACTTCGGGCTAGCATTCTTCAGTCATACCATGCTTCCATTCATGGGGTTGGTTGATGGTTTAACCATCAGTCCTTTCTTCATTAATTTATTCCTCCTTGGGAAATTTGGGGTCATTCGATATAATGAACCCTCTCTAAAGTTTCCTCACTCTTTCCTCTAGTGATATCATGAATAGTACTTTGAGGATTCACCCCCATGGTCACTCATTGGCAGTTTAAACCATAATACATTTACATTTTTCCCATGCCATAGCATGGTAATTATAATTAACAATTAATTACAAGCCGGGGGAAACATGGGTGTTACAATCCCCTCCCCCTTAAAAAGGAACACTGTCCTCGGTGTTCTTTCTCAGTAATACCTGTCATGCCTTTCTCATTCAGCTTCTTCAGAAGTCTTGACCCTCTTTCCTGGTCAGGTATTTTTCATCCTCTTGGCATTCTTCACATGCCTTCAAATTTTTTTCGACAACAAGAACATTAATCATAGTTTAATGCAAAAACATTTTATTGTTTCATAAAATTCTAGAAAAACTTTAACAATTTAGCACAATACTCATCTACGCAGTTTGTGGATTTGTATCCACATGGTTGTCTTGTTATCCAGGCTCACTATTTTTCCTGGACATTCCCATTGTGTGCATGATCCCAATCAATAGTTTATAAGAATTATCAAAGTATCCTCTTCCTTGCGATCACTCACCCTCCAGGACCAGGCTCAGGCATCCCCTTCTCTGCTATATAGTCCCTCAGGCGATATAGCTTTCCTTTCCAAGGTTTTCTCGCACAGGAAGAATTCTAGAGACTTCATCGAGCCTTACAGTCAAGGCATCACTCATACTTGCTCTGTCGAGGCACCCCTTCGGCTTGTATTACCTCAACACAACATATTCCAGGCGATCATCTCTTACCAAGGAGTTCTCACAACTAAACAGTAGCCATTTTTCATTCTTTTAAGCTTGACAACCTTCATTCGTCCTTTCTAGATAGATCTTTTCCTCTCACCTATATCACAGGTATACATAAATTCATAAGACATCATCATAAATTCTAAATTCTAAATTTTCTTGTAAATTTGTCACCCACAAATTTCCAAATTTCACATTTATTCTCAGATCTATTCCGCACGAAGCTAGATCCTCCAATTATGGGAATTTCCTTCCCATATAAATTTCTCTCAACATGCAATTGGTATTCCTTATGGGCTTACAACATTGCCATATCCAAGACCCTTTTCTTCTTTCACTTTCAACCTCAATCAACCAAACAAATTGTTAGTTTCCCATGCACATATATTTTCATTGCACCTTTATAATGACATCACAAACAATTCTTAAATTGTGCATGCTAACAATCAAATCACTTTTATCTATTTGATGATATATATAAAAAAGGAAATTTCATTCCTTACACATGCATCAGTTCAGTATATCAACCTTTCCCGATGCAATTCAATCATTAAATGAATTTAATCAATGTGCTAATGTCCATGGCCACATTCAAACATAATGCACCCTTGCATTGATTTCATATTATCACTTTTCAGGTTAAGCACTCTATCCAAGGTGTGTCGGAATTCATCCAACTTATTACCATATGGATTCTTTGTCCATATTTATTATTTTAGCAGAACCATATTTTCTGCTCTGAATCAATCACAACCTTAAATTGTCACTCATGAAACTCAAGGTTTCACATGAATTCCTTTAAGCATTCCTTGATTGGTCAATGCATTCATGACATATTAGTTCATGAATTCTTCCAAGGATTACAAACAATATTTACTTCCATAGGTTCACAACTCCATCATTCAGGTTCTCCTTCTTGAATCATACCCTACTTGGGTATCCAAGGCATACAATTGCTTTCAAAATTTCATGCATAACATTAAGACAATAAAATATTTCAAAAGGGGTTCTTGCCAAATCCCTTCACACCTTGTTCCACATAGGCATGAACATTTTTATACCAGTTCTTGACTTCTATCATCCTCTTTCTAATTTTTACCTCATCAACAATGCTTTATGGGGACTTATATAGCCCTGTCAACAATCTTTCAACCACAACCTTATCATGGTCATCCTCTGTGTGAGGTTGCCCATCATAGGAAACTGTCTCCCTCAATAGCTCCAATTCCTTTCTATAAATAGCATGCATCATCATAGTCACAATTACATTAGTTGTAATATTAAATAAAATGCATGTATCATAACATTCAAATCCATAAAACATATTCAAAACTTCCTAGCATATCTTTATGAACTTCATCACATTATCCTCAAATGTTTCCATGAGTGCAACACAAACAGATCTCGATTGTTTCTACAACAATACAACCATCATCACTATGGTGTCAAAACATTTTACTTTCATCAACATACCATCTTCCTCATCCTAGAGAAAACATAATACCCAACAAGAAAACAATTGAGGGCTCTCCCCTTCTTCCAATTCTTTCTACACCGCTTGAGACTTTTCAGCCCAGTTGAGTTATCTCTAAGGCCTCACTGTCTTTTCTTAATCATGGATTCAACCAATCCTATTCAATCAAACATACTCATTTATTCATTTAATCATACTCATGGGGTTTATTTGCCTTTTAATAGATACTGGTTTCCACAACTGCTATTTTAATCCTATGACTCTGTTATATAATTCAGGGTTCTTAGGGTGAGAAAAGTGTTCCTCCTTTTCTCCCCATTTACTTATAAAATCGACTTCTTATTGTGATCTTTCTGCTCTTTTCTTTAGCAACCTCGGTTAGGTTCATCCTAACTCTTAGGATACATCAACATGCTTTAATAGAAAATCCTTTTGTCCATAATGATTCATGAACCTGTGCGTCCTGCATGTTACCATTTGGTTTTTTAGAATGGTCAAGATTCATTATTAGTATTCTATTCACTACATGATTTTTTTCAAAATGTAATCCATGATTCTTATATATATATATACAAGCTTGTAGCTCACTGCCTAATTCTCAAAAGTCAATAAGGTTGTGACTATGTTCTCTTGACAGAGTCTTCACACAGTTCCTTCATAGGGAACTCCTTCACCATGCAACTTCCTTATTGCATATCCTTCATTATCTGTGATATCCTTAACCTTGAGTTGGCTTTAGTTGGTTACCAAATATTTCATAAGGAATATAAACATTGTTGGAAGCAGGCCAAAGCAGAAAGAAAGGCTATTTTGGGAAAGAAGACATGCACGAGGGAAGCGACAACTGGAAGAAAGAGCAGCACACGTGCATGCATGGAAGACCTAACAACGTTAGGGTTAGGGTTTTTGCAATACATTGTAATGGATGGCTAGCTAGAAATGCATAAATATAGATACCTAGGTCCAATAGAAGGAGGGAGCGAAGAGAGGAGAGACCAGAGTTAGACATGATATAGAGAGTCTAGAGGAGGAGTCCTATTTTGATAGCTAGTTGTAATATTTTTCTATATGGCCTAATTTTGTAAGATGTTGATCTGGAGAGGAGTAAGGAAGGTAGAACTTGAGGGTTAGATCGCAGGCTGAGGAGCCTGGTGTGATCTAGTTCACCTTATAATATATCTCGACATGACTGAGAAGAGTTGTAAAGCACGCAATGTTGTAGTTTTGGAACTGCTATAATAAAAGAGCTTGAGATCCAGATCTTTGTGGATGTAGCCCAGGAGGGGGGTGAAACATGGTAAAACCTATTTTATGCGATTGGATGCATGTGTTTTCTTATTTTTTTAAAGTAGTTGTTGATATGCTAAATGAATGAGTTGATTGTATTTTATGCATAATTGTGAATGACAGTTTATTGCATTAATAAGTTGAAATAGAACTCTCAGCGCACACTTCTTAGATCTTCGCTCAATCCTGGGACACAAACACATGAGTATTGCAACCACCCATTATGACTATCTTGGGTGAGACTGCGTAGTGCACTCTGTGCACTATGTTTCCTTCTAGTTTACCAGGAGGACCGATAGTTTTAGAGGCTTTGTTGGAACCCCAATAGACATGAAACCTGGGTCACACAAGATAAAGATATAGATTCAGATAAGAATAAATAACCAACAAATGGTTCCATTTCCATTGGTTGGGACAATAAAGGATTGAGTAGACAGTATCTATTGAACATTTGTGAGATCTACGGAAAGCGAGTCAAGAGAATATTGAAGTGGATGGTGAGAAGGAGAAAAGAATGAGCCACTAGAAGGGGATGTCGAGACCATGGAATCCCAAAAAGAAGTGATCAAAAGTTGGTTGAAAACAAAAGAGCTAGAGTTTGCATAGAAAGATAACAAAAACCCTAGAGTAACACCGCGCAAATATCTTGAGAAATACATGTTTACTGATTTGTATGAAGTATTTTTCTGTGATTTTCCACACTTATTGCAGGAGTGGATACTAAGGTTAAAGGATAATCATGCAATGAACTCGATCTGAAAGTTAGAGTGGACCTCAGTACAAATTGAAAAACTACAGCAGGTGAACAACAAATTCACCCGCGCAGTAGATTTTTGGCTTGACAGTATTGTAGCAGGCTTTATAACAGAATTTGCAGTCAATACAATGAAGTCATACATCGTAGTGGAGCAAGAGTTTCTATGTGGGCCTCAAGGAAGGTATATTATATCACTGTATACTTCTATTAAGATACTACTATACAACAAAGGGGTAATGAAAATGGAGTCAGACAACTAAACTTCCCTGCGTGCATGGGGGAAGGGTAGAAGAACTAACAGAAAGAGGAGAAATGGAAGGAGGAATGGATAAGAGAAAGAAGGAGGAACCCTTGGACCCAATCATGATGGAATATGACCATATCAAGTGGATCATGGCGACAACTGGAAAGATGCGCAGTGGAGTACCCTATCAATATAAGGTGAATACAAAGAAGAGAGCCGTAGCCGTGAGGGAAGGCTTGGCGAGCAATGAAGAAGAGGTAGAGGATCTCCAGGATGTGGAGAAAATTGAGGAAATTCTATGTGCAACATATGAGAGGAAGATGAGAGGTCCAAGAGCGGGAAGAGAAGGCAAAAATTCTATCCATATTAATGTCAGTGTGGAACCCATAAACCCATGTGCGACTAATACACCAAATATAACACCACCGTTTAGACAACCGAATTTCGGGAGAATAAAGACAACAGGAAATACATCTACACAAGGAACAACAGCTAGAGGAGCCAATTTAAGAAGCATTATTCAAGTATCTACACCTCATGGAGGTAGTAGTTCAACGTTCAAGATGGAAGGACATGATCCCACCATCAAGTTACCAGAATTCAAAGGAGAAGCATCGGAAGACCCGAAAAAACATTTGTTTATCTGTGAAAAGATTTGGGAATCAAAACAGATCACAGATGAAGATACTAAAATTTCACAGCTAGTGATTACACTAAGGGATCACACATTGTATTGGTATATGAGCTTAGCTACAAACAATCTGCCAGGGACAACCAGAACGATTGTGAACATCAAGAAATTGTTGATAAATGAGTTCTAGAAGCCAATTTCAGAGGATCAGTACATGACTGAGATGATAGAAATTAGACAGAAAACAAGAGAATCTGTATGGGATATTAACCAAAGATTCAAGTGACTGAAAGGAAAGTTGAAATATCTCATGACCGATATGCATCACAGACAGATGTTTGTCGATTCACTGCTACCACACTTAAAATACCCATTGCAGCAACAAAAGTTTTAGACCCGGGCAGAGGCTCTACATGCATCCCTACAACTGGAAGAAAACCAATATCAGTAGAAGGATCTAGCCATCGAAGATATAAATGAGGATTTGAAGAAATTAACATTCCAAATAAACTAGAACAAAAGTAAGGACAAACAGGAAGTCGTTTGGTGTACCACATGCAGGACAGAAGGACACCACAAGAATGAATGCCCAACATTTGTGCAGTATATGGCAGTAGGAATGCCAAATCCATTACCAACATGAGGACTATGGTGCGAAATATAAAAGAAATTGGGCCATGATCCATATCACTGCCCAATGATGTAGAAATACCAGACAGTCCCAAAGAGTTCATATTGAAACTTTTGCAAGTCAGTGGGCCACGATGAGAAAGATTGTAGAAATATGGATTTAATGTGAGAGAGGACATCAGATGCATATAAGGTGCAGGCATAAATGATGATTGGGCAAGCCATACCACAATTTAACCAATTTTCATCCCCTTACAACACTGCGCAACAACAGTATAATACTACACGACCAGCATATAATACTGCATAGCCATAGTACAACACAACACAACCTTAGTACAATACCGCACAGTACAACCAAGTGCCTCAGTATAATGTGTCGAGAGGAGATAAAGATGCCTATAGAGGTGGAGGACGAGCAAGAGGAGGCTTTGGAAGAGGTAGAGGACCAATGGTATGTCACAAATGTCAAAAACTGGGACATTATGCAAGGTAATGTCCACTTCCATGAACAACTTGTATGTATTGTCATGCATCGAACCATGATACAGAAGAATGTCTGACACTATTTGTAAAGATATAGGAAAAGAGCAATCAGAACAATCAAAACGTTCAATGGATTTTAGCCAAAGCCAGTGATGAAGGACAAAATATCAACATAGTTACGCATGGAGGATCCAAAACAGGAAATGGTGTAGTTCGACAAGAACTAGTACAACACCAGTGGGTGAAAAAGAATGTCAAACCAAGGAGATAGTTTGACATGAAAAATGAGAAGGAAACATTTAAGCAAGATAGACAAGAATTCTTGAAGCAAGACACTGCATCGACTTCAACTGCGTAGCAGAAAAAGGAAGCACCAGAGTACGAGATGCCTCCATCGTTGGATCACACCAAAGAAATGTAGCCACTGGGATAAATAAGTAAAATAAAAATCTTTTTACAATCATGTGTAAAACTATTGAATGATCCATCTGCTGTGAACATATTGAAAAATATATTAGAAAAATGTAGCCTAGAGACAAAAGGAAAATTAGAAAAAAAAATAGTCAACCACCTACATACCAGGAGGCGAACTAGTAGGGAGCTCAAATTGAATGCCAACATCAGAGATTTCAACATGGGAGATATCATACTGGATCTAGGATCCGAATTCAATGTATTACCCAAGAAGACATGGCAATGTATGGGAGATCCCACATTAGGATATTCAACTGTCCATCTGAAACTAGGAAACCAACACAGAGTTCTACCAATTGGTAGACTGAAATAAGTAACAATAGACCTGGATGGAGTGTGCGCCAAAGCAGACTTTGAAGTGATTGAAATAGTGGATGACACAACACCATATTCAACATTGCTTGGCTTGGATTAGGTGTTTGATAACCAGGACATAATCAACTTAAAGACACAAAAAATGACATTAAATTTAGGAGAATATAGGGTCATCACACCATTATATCCATCAGAAGGGGAAAGGTTTGTAGAACCTACTTGTTTAGACTTAGAGGAAATAAGCCAGTTGTATAGAACAACTACGCGTGATGAGGATTACATAAACCCAACTGCATATGGGATACTCAGTTGGCAGAGAATTGTTTCATGTGTGATAGAATCAGACATAAGTCTAGAAAACTAGCAACAAAGGCTACATGAAGTTTCCACAAGAAGATGTGCATGAATAGACCGTGTAGTAAGATGGGTAGGCACAGAGATAAGGGAACCAACCAATTTCTATGGAGTGAATGATCTATAAGTATTATTGGCACAGTACGAGGATGAAGTAATAGAAAATCAGAGACTCTTAGCACTTGATGTAGCACTCAAGGCCACACTTAAAATATGGTGGGGTGCACACAAGGAAAAAATCAAGGATTGGTACCAATGTAAGCAGTTACTGCGCACAATTTTCAACGCAGTCTAGAAAAGAAACAAGCAACATAAGTACGATGGATAGGGGGCACCAACATAACACTTGGAGAAGTGTAGAGCGCTTTGGAAAATGACACTGCCAGAGGAATGGCCCCATCATTTTGTACACACCTTAGAAGGCATACCAACAAACTAGTATACAGAACAGGAACTGCACAGAGGAACTTTGAGCTGGATAGTATTGCAAAAAAAATTTATAGACACTTTCTCATTTGAGCATGAGAACCCCAACATAGATGAAACACTTAAGAAGATAAGAGGGGTGATATTCATTAAGGTACCAGAAGTCGAACTCATAACATAAGAACAACAACGGAACAAACAAACATTCAAAGAACTATTGTCATGCTACCATGTGCAGGAGGAAACACTAGATGAAGATGATCTGCATGATATTCAGATCGAGGAAGCAGAAGACGAAAGAGAAGTGGAGGGTCCACCTCTAGAATCAGAAGTAATTGTTGCACCGATCAAGGTGAAGAAAGTCAACATTGGGACAGTTGAGAATCCCAAAATGGCCAACATTGGAGACTACTAGGATGACCAAACAGTCGAAAGCATAACAAAGTTACTGCATGAGTACAATGATATGTTCCCCACAAAATTTACATAAGTGAAGGGTATAGATGGAGAGCTAGGAGAAATGAATATACCATTCAGAGCTGAAGCGAGACTGATCAGAAATTGACCATACAGAAAAAATCCTATATATAAGTAGAAAGTCAAAGATGAGATTGACAGGATGCTTGAAGCCGAAATCATAGAACCTGTGGAGGAATTAGAATGGATAAGCCTGATGGTAGTTTAGGAGAAAAAACAAGGTGGGATAAGAATATGCATCGACTTGAGGAAGTTGAATGATGCATGCCTACATGACCCGTTCCCCACACCTTTCACGGATGAATTGTTGGAGAACGTAGGAGGTCACGAAGTTTACTCATTCACTGATGGATTCTACGGCTACCACCATATCAAGATAGCACAGAAAGAAAGATACAAGACCACAATTGCTATAGAATGGGGATCCTCCTAGTACACAGTCATGCCATTTGGACTGAAGAATGCACAACAATATTTTCCAGAGTAGTCATCACTGAATTCAAGGAGTTTATCCACCAGTTTCTAGAGGTATACTTGGATGACTGGACAATCTATATTCTATTGAAAGACCATGTAGAGGTATTGCAGATAATGTTAGGAAGATGCAGGCAGTGCCAAATATCATTAAACATCAAGAAATGTATCTTCAAAACACTGTTTGGGATACTATTGGGCCATATAGTGTGCAAGAAAGGTTTACTACTAGATCCTACAAAGATTGTAGTAATTGTTAACTTGCCACTAGCAAAGACAATGCGTCAACTAAGAGAAACATTGGGACACACATGATACTACAAAAAGTTTATCAAAGGGTATGCACAGATTACTGCTCCAATGGAGAAACTGTTAAGGAAAGATACAAAGTTTCAGTTGAATGAAGATTGTCAACACGGTCTGGATACGCTGAAAGAAAATATGGTCATTGCACCAACACTAGTATTTCAAGACTGGGAGAAGAAATTCCATGTACATGTAGATGCATCAGCCATAACACTTGGAGCTATTTTGGCACAGCTAAGAGCGAGAGATTTGGATCACCCTATAACATTTGCGAGCATAAAACTATCAAAATCAGAGCAGAACTATAACACAACAGAGAGGGAAGGCCTAGATATGGTCTACTCACTGCAAAAATTCGTACATTACTTATTGGGAAAACACTTTAGGATGTTTACTGATCACTCAACCCTTAAATACCTAGTCAACAAGGAAGTATTGGTGGGGAGAATCTGTCGATGGTTACTACTGTTTCAAGAGTTTGATTTTGAGGTAATAGTCAAGCCAGGAAATTTGAACACAGGACCTGACCACCTATCAAGGGTCACAAATGGAGAAGAACCTACAAATTTAGAGGAAAAATTTCTAGATGCACAGTTATTTCCATTCCAGATTGTTGACGAATACTTTGCAGATATCATCCAATACTTGAGCACATGTACTGTGCCACAGAAATATAACACCACACAGAAGACAAAACTAGTAGTCTGGGCTGCACACTATCAGCTGATCGCAGGACACTTATACAAAATGGGCACAGATAACATCTTGCGAAGGTATGTGATAGAACACAAAAGACCAAGGGTTTTAGCAGAAGCCCATGAGGGAATAGCAAGAGGACATTATGCAGGCAAAGCTACCGCGTAGAAGGTATTGCGTGCAGAACTATGGTAGCTTACCATTCACAGAGACTTGAAAGAGTACTGCCAGAGATGCGATGCCTGTCAGAGGGTTGGTAAACCCAATAGAAGGGACGAGATGCCATTATGACCACATGTAACTTTGTAGGTATTCAAAAAATGGGAAATTGACTTCGTGGGACCAATAAACCCACCATCCAAAAGAACAGGAGCAAGGTACATTATCACTACGACAAAATACCTGACAAGATGGGAAGAAGCAATACCAATGAAGGATTACAATGCAGAAACAACAACACATTTTCTATTCGAACAAGTAATCACTAGATTTGGTTTCCCAAGAATTTTGATGAGCAACCAAGGAACTCACTTCATTAACAAAACTATTAAGGCTATGAATGAAGAATTTGAATTCCACCATCAAAACAACATTCCATATCACCCACAGGAAAATGGAACAGTAGAAGCATTTAATAAAATCCTTGAGAATGCACTGACAAAGATCTGTAATGTCAACAGGGATGATTGGGACCTCAAAATACCAGCAGTATTGTGGGAATATAGAACCACATGCAAGAATTTGATAGGACACACGCCATTCAAATTGGTATATGGACAAGAAAAAGTCATGCCATTAGAATTTTTGGTACCCAGTCTACGTGTAGCAACAATTACACACATGAAAAAATGAGGTGCAGTATAGGAGAGACTAAATCAGTTCATGATCATGGCGGAAGATAGGATCCTAGTAGGGTTCCACCAACAAGTTCATAAAGCAAGGGACAAAGCTTGGCATGACATACACATCAAGAAAAAAACTTTCAAAGAAGGAGACTCAGTGTTGATGTAAGACAACAAATCCATTCAGCATATAGGAAAACTTAGAATCCACTGGTTAGGACCATACGAAGTAAAAAATGTCATAGATGGGAGAGTTGTACAGTTGAAAGAATTAGGAGGTGCAGAACTCAGAGGGATGATCAATGGAAGTCAACTAAAGCTGTACAAGGACATTCGACCACCCATAACTTGAAAGTCACCGCACAATTTAAAAAAAAAAAAAAAANACCAGGATATCAAATGGTACCAACATAGGTATAGTGCACTGAAAGGAGAAGGATAATGCACACTTACAAATATGAACCTGAATAAGACAAGGCCAATGGTCAATTCAAAGAATAAACAAGCGGGAAAGGTAAATATGACAAAGGAAGTACTAAATGATGAAGGCAAGTAGAATTGAATGCCGGAAACGATTGACGTGACACCGCATTAATCGCGCCAACTGGAGACGGAGAGGGAGAGTAATGACAAGTATGAAGGAACTAAAGGTTCATTGAATATATCATAAAGGTAACTCTTCGACAATCTTCACACGGAACCCATACACCAAAAGGACGTGGGAGAAAAAAGATTATTATGAAAATTGAAAGAGGTAGAGAGCAATAGAGCATATAAATCACATAGCGAAGTTTACAGAGGTTGCAGAGGCCACTGAGCTTGGCGGAAGGTCGAATTTCACCATGATGGCACCACCCAAAAAATCCAAACTAAGCCAGACTGCCATAAAATCTAGAGTTAGGACCAAAGCATAGGTACAATCGCAGGAAAGAAAACAAAAACTGCCATAGGTCATTAATGTAGATGAAATCCCATCACTAGATACAACATCAGTTAACCCCACACCCATTGTGGAGGAAACCCAACAGACAACACCAATAGGTATGGACGTGGATATGCCTGAAGAGGGGCAGGGCTGACAAAATGAGGATGCAAATAGTCCAGCGCAACCAGAAAACCTTGATGAAGCCCTAAGAGTCAATGGGACGGCTCCAAAGCAGGCAGAAGCAGCTGAACCAGATGAATCACGGACAACCATGTGGGAACATCCACAGGGGGGAGTAGTGGAAGATGTCATAAGTAGACTAGAATAGTATTTCGAAGAATGAGCAATGGAGGTTGGGACCTTGAGTCAGTCACCACCATGAAAGAACATGCACACAATACCTAGGTCACCATGCAAACAACCCGCCGCAGAAATTGTTTTGTCATGTATACCAGAAGGGATACAAGTGAAAAAAGATTTGTTAGGATATGTAGAAAAACTAAAGTATTCAGATCATGATGTAATGGACATAGACAAGTTCTCGGAGTTCGATAAGAAAGTCTAGCTATAGATTGTGGGTCTAGATCCATTTGGGGAACTGGTTCATCAACCACTCTAGTGGGCAATAGGATTGGAAAAAATGGGAATCTTAGGTCTACTGGAATGACCACACTTTGGTAGAGGAAAATATACAAATAGTTGCGTAAAGAAATTGATGGCGATCACACATGGTGGAGATATATGGCTAGACAAGCGCATCTCAATAGACGTAGAGCTCATTGCACACATCAAAGGGCTTCCATCATGGGGCATGGATCCCGCAAAATTTCTCAACGATAAAAACAAGTAGAAAGCACTTGATGAGGAGATGAAAAATAAATATGGCACTGAAAGGGGTATGCATGGAATAATTATCAAATGGATCAGTGATGTCACGAAAAAAATGGCTACAAAAATCATGGCTTGCAAGCTGCTCAGAAAATGCGACAAGGAGGAATTCTCGACTGGGGTTGTCACAGTTGCAGTACAGTGTTCTGATGGAACCAAATTTAGTTGGGCCCCTTATATTTTGAATTTGTTTCTGGATGACTGGAAGGATGGGCAAGATCTAGGAACAAAATTTCATTAGTCATGGCTGATCATGTTGATAGCCATTATGGGATGGAAGGAACCGAAATATGCATTTTTAGCCACCAGACCAAACCCAATCATGGAGCGAGACACTTATCGATTGGTGTCACTTCAGATGCCAAGCATAGGAAGATGAACACATCTATATTCGAAGGCTACCTTCGTGACCTACAGGAGACCATTGCCAACCTCTGGAGAATAACATCGCATGTTGTTTCATACTATCGGGACATAGATAACTTCAAGGCCACTTGACATGTGATGTGGATCCAGGTGCAAAAGGAACCTAACAAGCAATGGCTACAGCTACGCTATTGCATCACAGAAGGTGACATAGAAATGGCCATCAAAGATTGGGAAGACGACTGGAGGATTCCAATCCTCACTCTAGACATACTTGCAGGGGCAGAGGAAGAGGAGGCAAGGAAGGAACATACACATACTGAAGAGGAAGGGTAGGAATAAAGACAACCACAAGAAGTCACAATGCCCAAGAAACCAAGGATGGGCTAGACCAAAACAAAGCAGACCGAAGGGGGGACATCCAAGACAAGAACCCAAAAGGGGAAGAAGATTAATAATACACAGATGCCCCACGTATAGTAGAAATAGGTTGAGGTAGCGCAGGGGACAAAACCAAGTCCTAATCCACAAGAGCCAGACCCGACTAAGCAACCAGCTACTCAGATAGGAGGAGCATGCAAGAAAATTAAGGCACATAGAACACCTCCCGAATAAATGATAATGAAAGATGACGCATAAATGATAGCCCAGATGGTTCAGGATCGCACATTCGAGGATTTTGATAATGTTGTGCGCCACAGAGACATAATTCAAGAGGATCTATAAGACATGCGACAACTCCTAAAGAAGATTGGGGATGCGCAGGAAGTCGACAATAGCATAGAAATAGGGCCATCAACATCACAGAGACAAGGACAACCTAAAGAAAGTGAGTGGGATACAGTCCACACAATACCACAGCCGAGTGCAACATTTCACATTACACCAAGAATGATTCGCATGGATGAGATTGTGGGGAAGACACCCCTAATGGACTTAACTCAATCACAGTTGGTATTTCCACGGATACCATCCAAGGCTCTACATAAACTAAATGTTAGTGTTACCCAGGAGGTACAGTCTCATGCACAAACAAACACAGTCGAATTACAACAACTAATGGATAAACGGGACGAGCTGGAATTGATATATGAGCAGGCCAAGCTCAATACCAAAGAGGAGAGGGAACGCATGAACGGATTGGAACAAAAAGTGGGTGGATCTTACAAGAATATTCCAAAGATCGCGTAGAGGGATGAACTCATAGAAACAAAGAAGATTGATAAGATTGTGTAGAAAATCAATCGATATCAACAGGAGATCGAGAGTCTCCGTGAGCATCTCACCCCTACCACGCCACTAGAGGTAAGGGAGAAAAGGAAGAATGAGGCAACAAAGAAGGTACAAGATATAGAATGACAGGTCCACGTAGTGATAGACCTGTTCAACAAAGAAACACAACTATGGATGAAGTTGGAAGAGGATCAAAAAGTCCAATAGTGGGAAGAAGAAAGGATCATTGTAGCTATGCAAGACCTCAAGTAGAGGCAGAAGACAATGTCCATCATAGAGTGCGTCAAAGGGGTGAAATATATAAAGAAATGGCAGACAGAACTCACCACTACATAGATGTAGAAAAAGGAGCACCGGGCTCAAATGGAACCGCTCCATTAGCGAGTCACATAGGTCATTGCACAGGAAGAGGAAGCTAAGACATATATGGCACAAATCCAGACAGAGTGTGCAGAGTTGATTAGTGATGATATTGCAGTACATGAAGTGAACACACTCAAGGAGAAGATTGCGCAGGCTCAAATGCAGACAACGAAGATTATGGCGAAGTTGCAAGCGATCACTAGGGAGGTTGACGAAGCACACAAGGGTTAGGTGGTTCAGGACGAGCCACATGTCAGTGTTGGGGGCCTGTTGGAAGCAGGCCAAAGTGGAAAGAAAGGCTATTTTTGGAAAGAAGGCATGCACGAGGGAAGCGACAGCT
Organism: Picea sitchensis; assembly: GCA_010110895.2. NCBI lineage: Eukaryota > Viridiplantae > Streptophyta > Pinopsida > Pinales > Pinaceae > Picea > Picea sitchensis. The sequence goes on from SNQJ01S0094326.1 coordinate 20,404, forward strand.
GGAAGAAAGAGAAACACGCGTGCATGCATGGAAAAATTAATGACATTAGGGTTAGGTTTTTTTCAGTACATTGCAATGGTTGGTGAGCCAGAAACATATAAATATAGATACCTAGGTCTCATAGAAGGAGGGAGAAAAGAGAGGAGAGACCAGAGTCAGACGAGATATAGAGAGTTTAGAGGAGGAGTCCTGTGTTGATAGCTAGTTGTAACATTTTGCTATACGACCTAACTTTGTAAGCTATTGAGCTAGAGAGAAGTAAGGAGGGTAGATCTCAAGGGTTATATTGTAGGCTGAGGAGCTTGGTGTGATCTAGTTCACCTTATAATAGATCTTGAACTGATTGAGAAGCATTGTAAAGCATGTGACGCTGTAGTTTTACAATTGCTATAATAAAAGAGCTTGAGAGCCAGATCTTTGTGGACATAGCCCAGGAGGGGGGTGAACCACGGTAAAACATGTGTTTTAAAGTAATTGTTGATATGTGATTGAATGCATGTGTTTTCTTACTATTTTAAAGTAGTTGTTGATATGCTAAATGAATGAGTTGATTTTATTTTATGCATAATCGTAAATGACAATTTGTTGCATTAATAAGTTGAAATAGAACTCTCAGTGCACACTTCTAAGATCTCCGCTCAATCTTGGGCCGCAAAAAAATGAGTATTACATCCACCCATTAAGACTATCTCGGGTGAGACTACATAGTGCACTCTGTGCATTGCATTGCCTTCTAGTTTACCAGGAGGGCCGATAGTTTTAGAGGCTTTGTTGGAACCCTAGTAGACATGAACCCTGGGTCACACAAGATAAAGATATAAACTTAGATAAGAATAAATAACCAAGAAACATGCATCTTTGTCCTGTGTCCAAATTATGTATCCACACATACTCTGGTTTTGTTAACTTACATCCATGATGTGCTTAACCATATGCATAATCATAATCTTGTGTGTATCTTCGATAGGTATATTTCACAGCCCACCTACATCTCTATTTTAAAATTAGTCAACTCATGATTGTTCACAATCATTCTCATGTGACCCTCAAAGGCAGAATCATTTGCCTCTTATCATGACAATAGAGCATCCTTTCTCGTCCACTCTTTCTTCTATTTATACTACTCTTTCTTGAGGGAATGGAGCACGTTCCCCTTAAGCTATCATTCAAAAAATAAATTTCACGACTCTTCAAAATGGAGTCAACCATGCATTCATGGTATTCACTTAATCTTAGCAAGTGCAATTCTTACGTTAGATATCACTCATCAAGGCAGTCATAATGTGACTTTAGTATATATTTATCCTTATATCATGCATGTGCATCACTTGCACATTTAATATCTTTCATACCTAATTGGTATTAATAATAATCTTCATGTCACGAAGCCTCAAAATGCATTAACCCATGCATTCAAACACATACAAACCTAGCCAAACATTCCTCATGTAAGCTCATTGCTTGCACCCTTTCCATGTCATACATTCACATGGACATATCATACTTCCATATCCTCCTCCAAGGATATTTCTTCCATCCTTATGAAAATCCTCATAGGGACACTCAACACTGAGCTTCCCTCTCACTTGAGAGCTTGCAGTCATTCACAAGATATCCACCTGGCAGTTTAATAGACATAGTCATAACTATGTTTCCCTTTCTATGTGATAAAAGATAGCAAGAAAACACTCTTGCCTCAACTTTCATGAAAACATTTCACACTCATAATACAGTCTGGGCAATTATAACCATGCCCAAGGTGATAAAACAACCAATCTAGCTTCCAACTGGTCTTGATCAGTAGACCTTCTGATCAAGGAAATCCTTTTCTAGATTCCCTTCACTAGGGTCCAACTATATCTATATGGCTACCATCCACCACTGGATGTCAATCTAACCCATTGGGCTTCTAAAAATTCCCCAACACTTCCTTTACCACATACTAGCATGATTCAATCTTGTTGGGTGAAATCCCAACTGTATTTTAATCTACATCCTTCTACTCAAGGAATTTATGCAAAAAATTTATGTTTGGCATTAATATTCTCCACAGGCTCATCTTAGCCTTGGTAACTAAATCTTATGACTCTAAAACAACATGTACAATTTCCTAGTGAAGTCAACTTGTTTATTTGGAAACGCCAAAAAATATATAAACAGTAAAAGATCTCATTCCTCCCTTCAGTAGAGGTTTACCAAGCTTCTTAGGAATGGGGTAAGATAGGGTGTTACCCCTTAAAATTCTCCAAAAAAATATTTTCATACGACTCGTGCATGAGCCCAGGCAAGCTAAGTGTTGCTTCTGTGCTATGATATCAATTTGTAACACACCCGACCCCTGAGTATATTTCCTAGGGATGGGGCATCAAAATTTCACTCTCCTTAACATCTCAAATCCTTTGTCTGAGGTATTCATCCTCTTCTATTTACCCATGGTGTTCTAATGACTACTACCAGGCTCAAATCTGAGCTTTGGGTTGCAAGTTATGGCTTCTCAAATCTCTTTGGGTTTTATCGCCTCAATCTATGGCCAATTCTTCCAGAGGCACAATCCTCAGGAACCATAGGAACAGGATCAACGGTCCTTGTTCCTCACTGAGATCTACCGCCCTCTCTCTTCCTTCAAAAATTTGGGCTTCGGATGAATCCACATGCACACTCCACAAATCCTTTGAAGTGGCTTTCTAATGGAATGGACCTCTGTCTTCCACATGCCCCCTTGATAATCAATGGTGCACGCTTCTCCTATAAGATCAACAGTCCACAACAATTTCAGGATACGACACTTCGGGAAATTCTAAACAACTACCGCGTGGATCCTTCGTAGTGGAAAATATTTGAAGTTCACGATCTATTGTCACACTTCCTCAGAGAATCGACGACTATGATTCACTTTGGGACTTTGAGATTTAACAGTTCTCGAGTTTTCACACACACAAACCTTCAGAGTGTTGTATCTTCTGACACATGTCCTCCTCTATTCAACGGTCACAATGAAATCTGATGCTTCATGCTTCTAGATTTCTTGACCCATGCAACACCACTTTTCCCCGAGGTGGCTATCCTCCAAAGTGAAGGAGCCGCTAACACCTATTCTATGTTGACTAATGATTTAGATAAACTTTGACACTTCGACCTTCGGGAGTTTTGGCTCCTCCAACTCCACTTTCTTCCAGAGTGACTTTTCTTCGAAGTGATAGATCTTTTGCGATGATCCTCCTTCACGGACGACTAAAATGACTTTGTGACTCTGGCCTTCGATATTCCTTGCACCTCCACTCTTCAAATATTCTGGAGTACTTATGATCTAGAGTGTGGGATCTGGCAACACCTATCCTTACCAACAAATGACTCATATCTGCTCCGCTACTTCGGGCTTCGGGGATTTTCGAAGCACCTCACTTCATTTCCTCCAGAGAGTCTCTTATCCAGATTTAAAAATCTACTGCCACATGCCTTCTTGTGCCAATGGCTAGGATCTACTCTGGCACTTCGACACTTCGAGCCCTTTGGACTCTCTACAATACTACACCCCAAATCCTCAGGATTCCCGAAGTCCCGAACTCTCGGAGTTCCAGTCACTTCACTAACCACTCTGGCTAGGTGACCTCGTACCAGGGGGTGACATGTGTAAATGGATAGGGGTGAAACATATCACATTCCAATGGGTCTATAGGGTATGCAATACTCACGAATCCAAGTGACATGTTGCACATCAAACTTGGGTCCACATCACTACACCACGTCACTTGGGGTTGATCTTCCTTCACACCTTTCGATCTCGTGGCCAAGGTAGGTCCACGTAACCCTTGAGATCAACGACCTCAACTTCTTTATAGATTCCGTGTTCGGGGGTTTCATGGTGTAAAATTCTCCTTTCTCCTAGAGTTGGTCAGTGTCAAGCTAACCACATCCTATATATTATGGTTAAGATAAGTCTCGAAGCACCCTCGGATCAATGATTCTCATTACTTAGGGCTTCAGAGCTTATCGACACACCACACCTCAATTTCCCTGGAGTACCAAGTCTTCAGACTAAAGGATCTAGTGCCACACATTCCTCCGTACATCAATGGCTAAGAGGGATCTCGAAGGATCCTTAGATCCATAGTCCACATCACTTCGCATCTTCGAAATTTAGGAGTTTTGACTTTACAATACCTCTATTCTCTTGAAGCTGTCAAATCTGGGATGAATTCATTGTAGATATGATGGCTAAGAGAGAACCCAAAGGATTCTGAGATCAACAGTCCTGGTCACTTCACTACACTGACCTTCGGGGGTTTCGGCTTCACTACCACTCCATTTTCCTGAAGCGAGACTTCTCCGAAGTACCATGTGTGGGTCCCTCCTCCTAAATGATCGGATGATAGGCAAGGATCCGAATGACCTCCCCCAATTCTATGGATCTCCTTCACTTCGTAACTTCGACATTCGGGGAGTTTGATGCTATAACATCTCCATTCACCTGAAGTGGAACTTTTCTGAAGTACCATACACAAAACCTTCCATTAGACAATTAGACGATCGAGAAGGAGCCCCAATGGAATCCCCAGATTCAATGACTCACAACCTTTCATAACTTCAACATTCGGGTATTTTTTGAGACTTATGAAGTTTGACATCCTNNCCGAAGATCCAAATCCATCAAGAGATGGCTCCTTTTGGACTTAGCGTAGGGTTCCTAGACCCTGGTCATATGGAACCTTCAAATATTCTCGTGATTACACAATTGAGTCTTAGAAAGGAATTTTTCAAGGCCGTGGGCATGAGCCCTTGGTCACACAGGTGAAAGCTCTGAAGGATGCACCCTCCTTCCACAAATTTTGAACTCAGTATTACCGTGAAGGATAAATTCGAGGGATTGACAAGGCTTAAGAATTCTAGTTAACCCCATCTAAAAATATTCGGTAAGCTGGACCACCAGAGTCACAAATATCGAACATCCAAAAAATATACCACCAATCAAACACAATATTTTATAGAAGGATGATAAACACCATTATCATCGATTTCATGCAAGTCACAAGTTATCACATTTATATATAATTAAATCATGCATTTTAATTCTAGGATAACGGGCATAAAAATACTTATCTATTACATTCGATCACCAACCCACTGACTGTGGGTGTTCACCTCTCCACCCAACCATAGGCTCAAAGTCATTCATTCTTATCACTCTGGCCACCCCTGTGCCAAGCCATGATATCACCAGGGAAATCTTGCAGTTTCTCAGGGATTATTTCTCTGTTTTAGCTTCTACTAAGGTTATGTTCTCTACAAACTCTCAGATATCTCTCTCTCTGTCATGGCCTTAGAGAGGTTTATTAGATGCTCACTCAACATCAATCTCGTAGCCTTATGTTCATCATCTGTTGGGGAGCTCCGTGCATTCTCCTCTCTGTCTATCTATGTTTTTCCTTGTCTCTATTTTCTGTATATCTCTTCCCAGGATGGTTCTTGACCTATCTTGTTCCTTTTGTCAGAAGGGAACTCAGTTTAGCTTGGTTTGCTAGACCCTGCGGTACTTTGGGCTGACATTCTTCAATTGTACCATGCTTCCATTCATGGGATTGGTTGATGGTTCAACCACTAGTCCTTTCTTCATTAACTGATTCCTCCTTGGGAAATTTGGGGTCATTCGACATAATGAACCCTCTCTATAGTTTCCTCACTCTTTCCTCTAGTGATATCATGACCAATACTTCTAGGATTCACCCCCACAGTTAGTCATTGGTAGTTTAAACCATAATACATTTACATTGTTCCCATGCCATAGCATGGTAATTATAATTAACAATTAATTACAAGTTGGGGGAAACATGGGTGTTACATATATTATTCTCCATTTTTGTCTCATGGAGAAGAATTACAAAGGGAATTTCCAAAGACACAATATATGTTAGGTTTTTGACCTTGATAGAACTGTCGATTCCCCTACAATTCCAAGAGAGGAGTTGATCTAGGATGATATTGGTGGCCACCCACATGTTCCAAATTCCACATGGCTCATCTTAACAGTTTTCAGTTCAACACGCTTCTCTGTAATGGTGACGTCTCTTTGTAATTGTGGTTTTTGCACTTTTGGGGCTATCTTGAAGCCCTACACAACATCCAGGTGGATATTGGTGCTTTCCCACCTATTCCAACTGACTTGTTTTGGCAATTTTCATGTTAGTACATCTTTATGTACTTTCGAGGCTGTTTTGAGGCCCTAAACAAAGTTTTTTAGGCTTTCCACTGTCAAAATGTTAATTAAGTTAGAGCTTGATGACATAATGTATAGTTCTCAAAAATACCTTTCCAACAGGCTATCACACACCTAAAACAAAGATCGTATGCAAAAGTTATGTCCCCAGGAAGTTAATGTACTAACTTACCCCAACGGGGCCCACATGAATTTTGGCGCTTCATCTCCTAGGGTTAGATTTTTGGATGTCTAGGGTTTTGGCATTCATGTTTATTGTAAAAATTCCTTTAGAGCCTCACTGTACACATCTTCTTGCGAATGAGTGTAGCCGTCACATCTCTTCTTAGAGAGAACCTGCCACCATTCTAACGAGTTCATTCACTCTGTATTTTTATAGTCTCTGTACATTTATTTCATTAATAGAAATCATGTATTGATATATTTCTTTGTTTTTGGAAATATTTGTGTGTATTTCATTGTAATATATATGCTTTCATTTCATTCTGAAAATAATCTGGATTAGGAGTTTCATTGACGAGGGATGGAAGAGTCCCTCCCGACCTTGCCGTAGGGGTATGAACCCTTATTTCCACCTCCTCTTCCTAAGATACTCATTAAACTCTCAATTGATTGTTGCTTTCCTTGGGATTTTTATTTTGTTGTTGTTTATTGGAACCTGAGATATTTGTTGGACCATTTTCCTAGTTTGCGTGGCTTTCCATTGTGATTTCTCCCTCCTCCACTTTGATATTTGAAGATTCTTTGGACTGGGGTGGGGCCAAGACTGTGGATTCCCTGTTGTAAGAGAAAACTCCTCCTGGATAGATTTTTCATTGTCCAATTCCTCTTTGATTTTTCCTAGTGCTAAGGAGAGGGGTCTGTTCTCTTTCTTTATTCCTGGTTGCTAGGATAATATTGGCGCAAGGTGATGAATCTATCCGTATGAAGATTTTGTGAAAATTTCAAAGGGGTTTTGGGAGACTGGTAGGGAAGCGAAAGGAGAAGATGGGCCTGGGCACTTTTTATGACTCTGATCCAGGCTTGGGGGGTGATTTGGATGCTGGGGTCCTATTCTTCTTGTAGATCCAAAGGTTCCATCTTTGGAACCATTTCCTTTCCCTGAGTTGGATTTCTTTCTAGTAGTTTACCAACCCTCTTCTTATTCTTCCTCCTCCTTTTCATGGATCTTCTTGTTATTAGGGAATATTCTTGAAAAGTTTCAATATTCATGACATATCCTACATTTGAAGGGAAGCTACTTGTAATCCAACTTTTGAATGTGTGTCCAATTATCCAGTCAGAGCTTAATAGCTTCTAGTAATTCCTTTTCTAGATCCACTTCTACACAGATTGAAGCACATGAGTACATGTTTGGTTTTGTCTCAGCTCTATCCATGTATTTACCTAGTGTGTCTCCAATTCTTTTCATGACTTCATGTCCCCAACAATGGAAACACAGATGAGAGAGGCAGACCGAGACATGGAAAAATGAGGGGATGATGTAGGAGCATCGCCAACATCAAGTGAGCGTGGGACAACACCAACACATTTTGGCACATGATGAATTGTTTGAAATGTTTTGAAGTTTGATACACCAAAAATAAATGAAACAATTAAGAAAAGGTGTACTTATAGATTGTAATCAAACCTTGAGTGTCTCGCTCTTGTCTGAAGGACTAAGAGGCATTTATGCCAGTGAATGTAAGTAGGTAGCTTTGAATTCTTAGATTAGACAGTTTTAAGAGCCGGAGGGAAAATCGATATAGACACCCTCACTTGTATCATTGTAATGATTAGCAGCATGATCAAGAGAGCATAGAGAGCAGAAGTAGAGAGCTGTGTAGAAAAACCCATGTACATAAATTCTGGATTAATACAAAGATATTTAGTTCAGACTCATGGTGTTCAATTGCTTTCTGTGTTGTACATGTTGATTGACATATGCTTGTTTACTCTCTGTTATGCATTTTCTTTGATGCGTGAATCTATGATTTCATATTTAATGTTTGAAATATAAAGAGAGGGAGAGTAAGGAATGAGTTTCAATTGTTTCTCTGTCTGAGCAAGAGTTTTTCTACAAGGAGTGCAGTGAAATTGTCCACAAGGTGTGCATTGATAGAAGTCAGAGTTCATCTTTGAAAGATCAGGAGGGATAACATTGTTCTCATTCTCATAGAAGTGCAAATTAAGCACAGAAGCCATGCAAAGTGTGCGTTGGCTGGGTAGAGTCTCAGAGTTACAACTTGAGCAAAACTGTTGAAAGAATACTGTTGCGGGGAGTGCGCATAATCAAAGAGGTTCAAATACTTGGAAGTATTTGATGAATTGCCACGAGGAGTGTGTGCATAAATTTTCCCCAAAGCACTTGAGGATTTTTCAACCAAGTTCAG
>SNQJ01S0094327.1:0-26594 GCA_010110895.2 Picea sitchensis
TCTGCTGTTGTGTTTAAAGAGTTGTTCATTACTGTCTATGATCTGAGCTATTTTTCATATGTGTTCTGAGTTGTTTCTTTAAGCCGCTGATATCTTGTATAGATCTATTTTTCTATATGCTGTTTAAGTTCCAGATCTAAGTTACTTTGGTCATTAAAATTTAAAAGAGTTCACTAGTTTGCTGTTTTACCCTAAATCTAACACAAACCGTAAAAATCTAGTGCCCAAGAGAGGTGCGCACTTTTCCCAAAGAAGTGTACTTGCTGAAATTTCCAAACTCACATGAAAGATATATTTCCTCAATGGTGAATTTACCTTTACTGATACTAACCTAAACCTGTCAACAGAAGTGTCTATTGGCACAACAGGGCTGACCTCACTTAACTTATAATATAATTAATATTAACCAGATTAATTTTCTTTTTACATTAATTACTAGTCACATTAAGGTAGGGCCGACCTGTACCCTTTACATTACAATTAGGGTTACAGGCAGGTCTGACTCTTGTACAATATAGCAAAGGATCTGATACACCCACTAGTGCTCATCCACTAGGGGCACATCCATAGGGATGTCCATATCTCTGGCTCAATGCATTACACATAAGAACCAAATCTTCACACGTTCACCTGTGCTCGTCCACAGACACGCCCACTCTACAGATCTTCTTTCCCACTGCCTCACACAAGAGAATCATCTGGAGTTTCTCATCAACTTTGCTGCTCAGAGGAGGCTAACATCATCTTCATTTCTATTCACATGACGATGCACCCAACACTTTGGGATTTCACACGTTCACCTTGTGCTTAGCCACAGACACATCTAACTCAACAGATCACCTTTCCTACTAGATAATCATCTGGAGTTCTTCTCAACTCTCTGAATGGAGGAGGTCATTTCTACGTTCCAGCTCTGTCTCAGGCAGTAACCACGTACCCTTCTTAGGGGCTTTATCTCAGGTTTGTAAGCTGAGAGAAAGACTCACATAGCTGCAATGATCCACATCTCACAGGTTTGTAAGCTGGAGAATGTCTCACATAGCTGCAATCATCAACAAAGGGATCATTGGATCTAGTGCATTCAGAGGAATAACACACCTTCCCTAGCAATTAAGACTCCATGTTTGCATATCAGGTTTGATATTTTATTGCTGCATCTTAAGTAAATGTTGTAAACTGGGACAACAGTCTTTAGAAATATATTACTACTGAGTACCTTTTGCTATCAAATGTTTAGTGACACTTGAATATTTTTAGTACAATAATCATTATGTAAATGCTCACTATTTAGTACTAATGATGCACTTGTTTGCAAGATAGAAATTGATCTCTTCTGGGAGATGTTCTTGGTTGTTGTCTTTGTCCCGGGTAGGTAACTGTGGAGGTCACAACACTAGAAAAGTGTTGCTTTTTTCTTTTGTTCTTGTTTTGTTCCAGGCAGGTTACCACGGAGGAATGACTGGTAACAACACTGGAAAAGTGTTGTTCCTGTTTCCCATATTTTTTATTCTTGTTCCTATTTCCTTATCATAAGAATACTGTTCTTATTTGCTGTTTTTTTGTTATTGTGCTTGTTCTGGGCAGGTCACAGGTGATAGCTCTGAGAGAGAGCTATAGTGAAGCTATAGTTTAGAGGGAGTCAGCCTTTAGGATCTAGTAGGGAGGAGCAGCCTCCCAAGACAGTTAATTGGAGATTAGACTTCAAAAGATGCAGAGGGAGTAGATGGCTCCAGAGATTGTACAGACTCAAAGGGAGTCATGTTTAAGAGGGAGTATGGTACTCCAGGATCGATGGATACTTGGTGAGCTTGGTTTTAACCAATAATGTACAGACTCAGAGTGAGCTTGATCTCAAAGAGAGTTAGTTGGCTCAAAAGAGAGAGCCGATTATTCAGAGGGAGTTCCCCCCAGATCTAGGTTGGAGAGAGACATCTCCCAGGATTGACAGACAGGTGTCATGAGTTGAGGAGGCCAGACAAAAGCTTCAGAGGCAAGAGGTTTCTAGGAGATGTGATCTTTCTTTAGTGATAGAGGAGGTAGCCAGTCAAGAGGACTGGGTATGGATTTTGTCTCTATCACAGAGGGAGCAACCAGTGAGGTAGACTGGACAACATGAGTTACTCCAGTGACAAAGGGAGTTGGCCTCAGAGTTCGAGATGGAGGATCGTGGATGGATGTACTCTTGGGATTAGAGGTGTGACGAGATTATCTGAGATCTTCCTCATTCAGGGGATATTGATGAGATTCGATATGATGGATTGCAAGTCCATGACTACACCTATGATGACAAATTTGAAGAAGTTGAGTACTTCAGATTCAAATTTGGTAGATCCCACAACATACAGGCAGTTGATTGGATCCTTGATGTACCTAGTTAATGCTAGGCCAGATATTTGCTTTGTAATGAGCACCCTAAGCTAGTATTTGGTTGAAACCAAGGCAGTTCCAGTGGGTGGTAACGAAGCATGGTACATTTGGATATGGTTTGTCTTAGGTGATGAAGTGAGGCTGCAAAGATATAGAGATTTCGATTGAGCAGGAGTGCAATAGACAGATTGAGAACCTCAGGGTGCTGCTTTAGCCTGGAATTAGTTACGATTTATGGGATAAGATGGAAGTAGGCTTCTGTAGCACTCAATACGACATAGACAAAGTATGTCATAGCCAGTATCGCAAGTCGTGAAATGGTGCAACTTCAAAAGCTTCTTGCAGGACTTCATCCGAGACATGGTACAGAAGGGAGCAGTGAAGCTCCAGTACTTATCCACAGATGAGAAGATTGTAGATATCCTCCCAGAGTGGCCATGCTGATTTGGCTGAGGAGGATGATACACAGGATTAGCCATGCTGATTTGGCTGAGGAGGATGATACACAGGATTAGCCATGCTGATTTGGCTAGTGATGAGCGTTGATGTTTCAACATCGGGTACATATTTTCCTAGATTGGTCATGCACGAGGCTATGCTTGTGCTGAAATGACCAAGGGAGAATGATTCATTCACTCACGGGGCTCTGCTAGTGGTGAATGGCCCAGGTATGTTGATAGCATCGGGCAGACGTTCTCCCAGATTGGTCATGCATGGGGCTATGTTAGTGCTGATATGTCCAAGGGAGAATGATTCATTCACTCACGAGGCTCTGCTAGTGGTGAATGGCCCATATATGTTGATGTTCTCCTGGTTCGGGAAAACATTCTTCTTAGATTGGTCATGCACGGGGCTATGCTAGTGTTGATATGACCAAAAGAGAATGATTCACTCATCCACGGGGCTTCGCTAGTGGTGAGTGGCCTAGATAAGCATTAGGTAGACATTATTCCAGATTGGTCTTGCATGGGGCTATGCTAGTGCTGATATGACCAAGGGTAATGATTCATTCACTCATGGGGCAATGCTAGTTGTGAATGGCCTAGGTGTAGTCCTTCTCCTGTCAAGGAGTGGATGGACTCGAGATGCTATCACATGCATATTCCAAGATGGAATGCATGTGCGGAGATGACACATGAACATGGCTCATGAAGACAACCTTTCTATGACAGAAGAAATCCAAGTATGGAGAATGCCTCCCTCCTTGAGAGGGAGTATTGGAGATTTGCAACTTTGGACAATCATTCTCCACAAGAAAGTACAAGAAGACCCATCTACACCATTACAGAAGCCCCAGGAAGAGAAGTCGGCCCCTCAGGAAAAATAATAATAAAATTGAAGACCCAGAAATAAGAAGTCGGCCCTAGACTGTTGCCCAGATCAGTATAAATATAAGATTGGCTCATTTCATTTTGATAGTGAGACAACTCCTTCTGCGTTGGGCACAAGGCAGTTGCAGCTGCAGTTTTGGCAGTTTCACTATTTTTGGGTTACTGGTTATCTTGGAGAGTGCGCCACACTTGGAGAAGCTCTTGCTTGGTTATTCTTGGTCATTTTATTGAGGTGCTAGGTCTTGGTGATGCTAGCCTTGGGGAGGATCTTCTCTGTATGGTATTTTGGCTATTGATGGTGATGTACTCGTAATATCTTGGACTTAATTCTTCTAGAGAAAGGTTGCTGGGTTTTCTCCCAAATTTGGGTTTCCCAGGATAAACTCTTGTGTTCTTGTGTTTACTGTGCATGGTTAATATTTCTAGATCTTGTCATTTTTGTTGCAGTATTATAGTTGAGATTTTCAGTATATAGTTATTCTATGATAAATATTGTATGAAAGTGTATCTTGTTATTAATCATAAGGCAATAACTATCAAGAGCTGAGAATCATAAAACACCAACATCTTTGTGAAGGGTTTAATTAGGATAGTTTTGCTGTCCAAGTTAGCTCTTACACATGCATCAAAACATAAAATACTCCTCTAGGATCTTTACACCTACTTGCTGAAATAAAACAATGCAAACCACAAGATCTTTACACAAGTATTTTTGGTCAAAATGACCCTGGAAAAAGCCCCATGGGGAAAACCAGTTGGAAGAGAAATTGTATTATGGAGATCTCAAGCAAATGATGCAACAAGGAAATAATACAAAGGAACCTGATACATATGCTAGCTCCTCTCAAGCCTAGCAATGGAGTTCCCTGGAATGTGCGCCCCTCTTGAAGAATGCGCCCGTCTTTTCCTTGAACTTCTTGCTAGATGAAGAATGCACCTCCTCTCTCAGAATGCGCCCTTCCTTTGCTTTGGTGCACCCTTTGCCTTAGTGCACCCCCTTAACATTTTCCCATGCCTGCTATGGTGCGCCCTCTTGCCAGCAAGTATGCCCTTTTCTCTCACAAGTGCGTCCCCTCAAGCATATGCTCCCTTGCCTCTCACAAGTGCGTCCCTCAAGCATATGTGCCCTTGCCTCTCACAAGTGCGCCCCTCAAGCATATGTGCCCTTGCCTCTCACAAATGCGCCCCTCAAGCATGCAAGCTCAAGCTCAACAATGGTGCGCCCTCTTCCCAAGGTGCGCCCCTCTCCTCTGCAAGCTTCCTCTTCTCCTCTCCTTCACTCAAATCTTTCAAGTGAACAATAAGTGCCCTTTTGCCTCCTTTCTCTCCTTTAGCCTCATCCTTAAGCTAACCTAGGAAACCAATGGCCAAGATTAGATCTTAGGCCAAAACTCCAATCAATGGTGGAGATTAAATCTCCAAAATGACTTAAGTCTCCTAAGTCACTTTATGTTATTAAAGTCACTTTGTGACTTAATTGAAATAAAGTCACTTTGATTTTATAACATAAAGTGGCGAGGGTCAAATATTTCTCCCTTTTGAGTTAGACACTCAATAACTCAAGGGGACCACTTTCCAAGGTACCCAAATCTCAACACTCCCTCTTACCGAGGAAGGTGTTACTCACCACTCCTATCTTGTCCCTGAAGTAGACATGCTTGCCCCTTGGCAAGGACTTGGTGAGAATGTTTGCAACCTGCTCATTAGTCGGAATATACTGAAGCTAAACTGCCCCTCTTTGAACCCAATCTCTGATGAAGTGGTATCTGATCTCTATGTGTTTCGACCTATCATGAAACATTGGATTCTCAGAGAGTTTGATACAATTTTGATTATCATAGTGAATAACTGTAGGCCTCAACTCACAACCAAATATGCCAAACAACAACTTGCGAAGCCAAAAGGCCTCACAATTGGCCTGACTAGCTGCCATGTACTCTGCCTTAGTAGAACTTAGTGCCACTGACCTCTATTTCCGGCTGAACTAGGAAACCACTGCTGATCCCAACCCAAAACAACACTCTGAAGTGCTCTTCCTGTCAACTGCACATCCTGCCCAGTTTGAGTCTGTGTAGCCAATCAACCTGACTCCATCTCCTCTGATATAGTCCAATCCATAATCCACTGATCCTGCAATGTACCTCAACACATGTTTTGCCCCAATCCAGTGCACACTCCTCGACTCCACCATGTACTGGCTGAGAGTGTTCACAGCAAAACAAATATCTGGTCTAGTGTTGACCAAATACATCAAGGAACCAATCAACCCACTATATCTCATAACATCCACCAACTTGGAATTTGAAGCGCTAAGCTTCTTCTAGTTGGTGACCATAGGTGTTGACATGGGTCTGTAGTCCTCCATCTGAAATCTGCTCAGAATAACTGCTGCATACTTCCCCTGTCCCAGAAAGATGTGCCCATCCTCCTGCCATACTTCCATACCTAAGAAATATTGCATCAATCCAATGCCCTTCATCTCAAACTCTGATGTAAGTCCCCACTTGCAATCAGCTATGAGATACTCCCCTCCTGTGATGAACAATCATCCACATAAAGTATGAGAATAAGTGTATCCTCTCCTCAAATGATGTAGTAGAGGTTCAGATCTGCCTTACTCTTCTCAAACCCCATCTGAAGCAAGTAGGAGTCAATCCTCAAATACCAAGCTCGAGGAGCTTGCTTCAGTCCATACAGTGCCATTTTCAAGAGGCACACGTGGGACTCTCTCCCCAACACCTCGAACCTCTGTGGCTTCTCAATGTACATCTCCTCCTCTATGAATCCATTTAGAAATGTAGTCTTCACATCCATTTGATGGATCTTCCAACCCATCTCTGCTGCAATGGCCATAATACTTCGGATAGAAGTGTATCTCGCAATTGGTGTGAATGTCTCATCGTAATCAATTCCCTCAACCTGAGAGAAACCTCTCGCCAAAAAATGAGCCTTGTGTTTCTTTATGCTGCCATCTGCGACATACTTGATCGTATACAACCACCTGGAAGTCACCACTGACTTCCCCTCAGGTCTAGGCACCACCTCCCACGCATCATTGCTCATGATGGAGTCATACTCCTCCTGCATGGCCTCTCTCCAGACCTGCTGGTCTGTTGCCTGCGCAAAATTAGTGGGCTCTGAATATGTGATGCTCATCACCATAGCCAAGTAGGACCCAAACTTCTCTGGTGCTCTACTCTCTCTCATCAACCTCTGAGGCTCTCCAACATACTCCTTGGCTTCCTTCAGGGTCTCCTGAAACCATCTCAGTTTGTTCTTCCCTGAAGTAACCTCCTGTGGAGTAGTCTCCTCATGCCCCCGAGTCTCATCCACAGATCTCTGCAAAGTAGTTTGTGATTCTGAAGCATGTGCACCAACTATTTGTATACCAGGTATCTGTGAACTTGAAGCTGTACTGGGTGGACCAGTCACCCTTGAACTCGGTGTACTCGACACCTGAGGCTGTGTCCCCTGAGATACATCACTCTGTATTCATGGGACCTCCTCAACTCTGTCTCTCAACTTAAGAGATCTCCTGAATGCCCTATCCTCCTCGAATCTGACATCTCTCCTCATCACCACTCTCCTAAGTGCTGGAATGTAGATCTGGTAGGCCTTAGAGACCTCTGAATATCCAACTAGAATCCCCTTCTTTGCTGTGGGATCTAGCTTTGTCCTGTTCTCTTAAGGGACATGAGAGAATGTCAAACACCCAAATATGCGTAGGTGCTCAACATTAGGCCTACTCCCAGTGAAGGCCTCCTTAGGAGTCTTCCTCCCCAAATCTCTTTGGGGACTCATGTTCTGCAGATACACTGCAGTAGTACAAGCCTTTGCCCATAAGTAGAATGACAATGCTTGATCATGCAACATCGATCTCGCTGCACCAACTATGGCCCTGTTCTTCCTCTCTGCAACCCCATTCTACTGCGGGTTGTAAGGAACGGTCAACTGCCTCCTGATATCCTGATGGGTGCAAAAATTTGCAAACTCTGTGGAGGTATACTCACCTCCATTGTCCGACCGCAAAACCTCGATCTTATTTCATGTCAGGTGCTCTACAAGAGATTTGAACTCTTGGTCTTCAGGAAATAGATCTAGGTCTTCCTGGAGTGGTCATCAATGAAAGTCACATAGTACTCACAACCACCCAAGGAAACTCGTGACATGGGCCCACACACGTGTGTATCAAATCTAGTACCCCAGCTGATCTACTGTCACTGCGGGGAAAGGCAGTCTTGGTGTACTTCCTAAGAGTACACACTCTGCATACCTCTTGATGTTCAATGTTAAACTATGGAAAACCTGTCACAATCTCTCTCAACGACCTCAGAGCTCCATGATGCAAATGAGCCATCCTCTGATGCCATAGCTCACACAATTGACTATTGTTGCTGCTACTAGCCAAAACATGCAATGGAAAAAGTAATCTGTACAGATTCCCCTCACGTGTCCCAATCACTCTGCTAGAAGTGATACTAGACCCCTTAGGGTGAATGAGGACCTCCGTCCCTTTGACGGACACCTACAACTCCTTATCCTGAATGGAGGAAACTGAAATAAGATTCTTCTTCAACCTAGGGACATACAATACATCCCTGAACACCAAGGGTGGCCTCAACTCCCTCTGAAAGGAAACTGTGCCACGCCCAACCGCTCTGACTATGGTGTTGTCTCCAAGCACCATCTCCAACTTAATCTCTGGATCTCTGAGATCAGTGAAGTGCTCTCTAACACCTGACATATCACTGGATGCTCCACTGTCTATGTACCAAATGCGGGATGGTGACTCTACTGTCGAGCAACAAACAATCAAGGAACACTCCCTCTCAAACTGAGAGGCAAACTCATTCTCCTCTACTACCGCTGCTGTACCACCATGCTTCTTCTTCTTCTTATTGGGACGTTGTCCAACATAGTTCCCCAACTTGGTACAAGTAAAACATTTCACTTTGCTCATATCCTTCTGTTGCTCACCTCCTCTCTGCTACTGCTTGCCCCCACCCTTGGGACCCTTCTTTGTCTTCTTCTTGCCCTTTGCCAAAAGAGCAAGATCACCCTCATTACCCCCACCACGCTGCTGACTAGTGGATTCAGAGCCAACTCTAAGCTCCTCTTGCACAAAGTCATCCTAGAGCCTCTCCCAACTGGGCATATGCTCTCTAGCCACAATGCCTCATACAAAACTCTCCCAAGGTTTGGAGAAGCCATTTAAGGCTGTCCTCACCAACTCAGAGGGATCTACTATCTCGCCAACCGCTGCCAACTCATCACGAATCTGAGAAAATCTCGTGAGAAATGAAGTAACTGAATCAGTCTTCGTCATCTTGGTGCCCCTTAACTTCTCTTGGAGCACCATCTTCCGGTTCTGGTTAGGGCTCTGGTAAAGACCACACAAGGACTGCCACATTTGAAATGCGAAGTCCTTACCAGATACATGAGGTATGATATGGTCCTTGACCGCATCAAGGATAACCCTCTTGGCCCTGATGTTTCTCTTCCGTAACTTAGCCATGAGCACTGTATCTGTAGGAGGAAACACAAGATTCTCTACAATATCCCATAGCTCAAGTTCCTCCAAGATCAAGACTATCCTAGCCTTCCATAGAGACCAATTTCCAGCCCCTGCTAGCCTATCCTCAACCACCAACATGGCTGCCATCTGATGCTAAAAACTTATGCAAATCTGACCAAGCAAAACTGATGCTAACTGCTGCGAGGTGAAGTAAAAATCTGCCAACTGTTTGCAAACTAAATCAGCCAACTCTTGTGCCCTTTGGCTTTGATACCATGAAGAATTTTGAGGTTCCTAAGGCTGCGCAACAGGTCTGTCTTTGACCTCTTGTTGGGCACTGTTTTCAAGGGTTTTCATATCTGTTTTAGGATGTTTTAGGACAGCCACCAAGTCTGAAATTTCTGCCCACTGAATCTGCCCTTAATCTTGTGATTTTATGCTCTTTTGATGCCTCTTTGTGAAGGTTTTAATTAGGATAGTTTTGCTGTCCAAGTTAGCTCTTACACATGCATCACAACATAAAATACTCCTCTAGGATCTTTACACCTAATTGCTGAAATAAAAGAATGCAAACCACAAGATCTTTACACAAGTATTTTTGGTCAACATGACCCTGGAAAAACCCCCATGGGGAAAACCAATTGGAAGAGAAATTGTATTATGGATATCTCAAGAAAATGATACAACAAGGAAATAATATAGAGTAACCTGATACATATGCTAGCTCCTCTAAGGCCTAGCAATGGAGTTCCTTGGAATGTGTGCCCCCCTTTTCCTTGAAGTGCCTGCTAGATGAAGAATGCACCTCCTCTCTCAGAATGTGCCTTTCCTTTGCTTTGGCGCGCCCTTTGCCTTAGTGTGCCTCCTCTCTCAGAATGTGCCTTTCCTTTGCTTTGGTGCACCCTTTGCCTTAGTGTGCCCCCTCAACATTTTCCCATGCCTCTATGGTGCGCCCTCTTGCCAACAAGTGCGGCCTCTCAAGCATATGCGCCCTTTCCTCTCACAAGTGTGTCCCTCAAGCATGCAAGCTCAAGCTCAACAATGGTGTGCCCTCTTCCCAGGGTGTGCCCCTCTCTTCTCCTCTCCTCCACTCAAATCTCTCAAGTGAACAATAAATGCCCTTTTGCCTACTTTCTCTCCTTTAGCTTCATCCTTAGGATAACCTAGGAAACCAATGACCAAGATTAGATCTTACGCCAAAACTCCAATCAATGGTGGAGATTAAATCTCCAAAATGACTTAAGTCTCTTAAGTCGCTTTATGTTATTAAAGTCACTTTGTGACTTAAGTGAAATAAAATCACTTTGACTTTAACATAAAGTAAAGTGGCGAGGGTCAAATATTTCCCCCTTTTGAGTTAGACACTCATTAACTCAAGGTGACCACTTCCAAGGTACCCAAATCTCAACAATGTGAGTTGTGGCACAGGAAGATGGGGCACTTGCATCATAGGGTGTTGCCTATTCTGAGGGAGATAGTCACAGGTCTTCCAGAGTTTAGTATTGAGCAACATGGTGTATGCAGAAGATGCACGCTTGGCAAGCATGCAAGGCTGCTTCCCCAAGCAGTGGGCATAGATCGAAGGGGATTCTAGACCTAGTACATTCAGATGTTTCTGGACCGGTGTTAGTAGCGTCAATAACAAGAAGCCTGTATTATGTTTCCTTTATTGATGATTTCTCTTGCAAGACTTGGGTCTACTTCTTAAAGACCAAGGATGAGGTCTTTAGTAGGTTTCAAGAGTTCAAAGCTCTAGTTGAAAACCAGACAGAGAAGAAGATCAAAGTCTTGAGATCGAACAATGGGGGAGAGTATACCTCCAAGGAGTTTGAAGGTATCTGCAAGTAGGCATGAATTAAGAGGGAGCTAACAGTTCCATACAACCCATAGCAAAATGGGGTTGCAGAGAGGAAGAATCGATCCATCATAGGGTCTGCTAAGGCCATGATACATGACCAAGACTTGCCCATGTTTCTTTGAGTAGAGGCATGTAACACAACAGTCTACATCCAGAACTGGTGTCCTCATAATATCTTGGAGGACAAGACACCAGAGGAGGCATTCTAGTGTGAAGCTAGATGTGAGTCATTTCCACATCTTTGGCTGTCCATTTTATGTCCATGTATCAGTAGAAAGGAGGACCAAGTTGGAGCCCTCCAGCAGGAAGGGTTTGTTTGTGGGTTACAGTGAGACTTCAAAGGCTTACAAGGTCTATATTCTAGGGCAGAGGATGACAATAGTGAGTTGGGTTGTAATGTTTGAGGAAGACTTTGCATCCTGGAAATCTCATGAGCCTACTCCAATGGTAGAGGATGAGGAGCAGGAAGCTTCAAAGGTTGAGCTTGGGTCACCAATGATTTCTAGGGCAGTATAGGAGCCTTCTGGTGAACAGGGGGAGACAGGAGCACCTTCAACTTATGTCAAGAGACCTTGATGGTTTAGTTAGACATTGAGGGATGGTGAGGAGCATGTTGAGACTCCTAGGAGCACATTTAGAGAGAGAATACCTCCGAAGAAGTTTCCAGACTGTATGGCATTGATCAACAACATTATAGATTTCGAGCCTTCTAGTTTTCAAGAGGCAACAAACCAACAGGTATGGTAGGATGTCATGGTGGAGGAGTACACCTCCATCATGAACAATGATGTTTGGGACATAGTGTCAAGACTAGAGGGGAAGTCAGTTGTGAGTTCCATGTGGCTTTCCAAGATCAAGGATGTTGCAAATGGCAGCATTGAAAAGTTCAAAGCGAGGTTTTTGGCGAGAGGGCTCTTCCAGAGAGAGGGAGTGGACTATGAAGAGACATTTGCTCCAGTATCCAGGTACACTTCCATTAGAGTAGTTATGTCCTTGGTTTCATTTATTGGATGGAGGATACATCAGATGGATGTAAAGACAACTTTCCTTAGTGGGATCATTAAGGAAGAAGTGTACATAGAGAAACCTTAGGAATTTGCGGTAAGTGGGAAGGACTCCCATGTGTGCAGGCTTAAGAAGTCCTTGTATGGACTCAAGCAGGCACCAAGAGCGTGGTATTCAAGATTGATGGATATGTGCACAGTATGGGCTTCACCAAAAGTGAAGCAGATCCTAACTTATATTATATATTTGTTTAGATTGATTTGCTCATTTTGGTGTTGTATGTGTGATGTCCCGTTCCTAAGAGTAGGCCAACAGGGAGTGACTTAGTAGTCTATGTGTTCCCGTAGACTATAGTTAGGTACAAACAGGGAACAAAAGGGAGAAATAAGGGTGATTTGGTGGCTAAACGATGAATTAAGCCAAAAGCATAGGAAAAGTCACTTAAGCCTAAGTCAACGAAGAATTAGAACGAAAAGGTGCTAAAGGGGGACTTAATTAATTAATTATTCACCTTAGGAGGAAAAACGCCTAGCTTAAGTGAGGTCAATGGTGAATTAGATCTGGAAGAGTATAAAGGAAGGAATTTGACCTAATTCCTCATTATGCATTGTTATGATTTGATGCTGAGAGTTCCCAGAGGAGGAAGAGATTCGACTTCTACTGTTTTGTGGATTTCTGGAGGAAACCACCACCATTGATTGGTTTCGGTGTTGAGAGACACACCCTAGCCTATCGGAGATACCATCCAGGTATTTCACCGTGCTATCCAGGAGTATCCAGTTATCAGTGTTGTGCAACTCAGCCAGTGGGGGCACAAGTCAGATAGAGGGTTTGTGTAGTTGTGCGAGCTCAGAGCTTGGATTGCAATTTCCTTTCGATCCAGTTGAGATCCAGCCATGGTGCATAGATTGAACCACTTTCCATCAGATTTGGACGGTGGATTCCTTCAGAGCACATCATTCAGCCATTTAGGGCGCAACTCTTTTGGAAGTGTTGCCGTCCTAATACACACTTGCAAACGTGAGCTAAGTCCTGCTCACTTAGTGTGTCCTTGGAGGCACAATGCCTAGGTTCAAAGTCCACGNGGGGGAGACTAACCTATGATGCAAAGGCAGCAAATGCAAGATGCAAGGTTTAATATGTCAAGCAAAACCCTTCCCTAAGTCAACTAAGACTAGTGCCTAAGGTTGGGCAAAGGGGTCAACTAATGTTAAGGGTGTTTGATTACAAAATATTTACAAGTTACTTACAAAGGTACAATAAAGAATGAAAGGATACAAAGATACAATCAACAAGCTAACCACGTGCTTAAATGTGTAGGTACTCAAAGATATTTAAAACATAAAGATCATCCACATCAAGCCAAGCATGCCCCAATAGCACTTACTCTATTGCACTGCCCCTCAATGGCAACATCAACACAATAAGTTCTCAAGGACACTTAGAAGAATTAGAAGCTTTAAGTGCAAGTGTTCCACAAGGTTAAGAGACTTAGTTAGTTACTCACAAGTGTTACTTATAGATGAGATTGGAAAATTAAGTTTCTAAGTGACCTCTTCTGTCCAGTCTTAGTTGACCTAGGGAAAGGTTTTGCTTGACATAACAAACTCTTGCATCTTGCATTGCTGCCTTAGCATCATAGGTTAGATTCTCCCAAACCTTAACGAATTAAAAACAACTCCTAGAACTTTACTCTAAATCTTATCTAGAAACTAGGGATTACCCCCCTTGGCTTCCCTAGGAGTAAGCCTAGACGGAAGAGGTTCAAGCCAAAGTGACAGCATGGGCTTTGAACCTAGGCATTGTGCCTCCAAGGACACACTAAGTGAGCAGGACTTGGCTCACGTNCCCCCCTTGGCTTCCCTAGGAGTAAGCCTAGACGGAAGAGGTTCAAGCCAAAGTGACAGCATGGGCTTTGAACCTAGGCATTGTGCCTCCAAGGACACACTAAGTGAGCAGGACTTGGCTCACGTTTGCAAGTGTGTATAAGGACGACAACGGGAATGACAGTTGGGGTTATAAACGGAGCATCAAAGCATATTTGGGGAAACCCTTCCGACCCAGTTCTGCATTTGGCGAGGCGATCGTTTTGAGTCCTATAGCAGTAGATTCCGTTGGTGGAATCATTTGGGGCGCATCAGGGTGCCCAGGAGGTGCGCAAACCCCCAGGGGACAAGATCCGGAGCATCAGAGGCCAGATCTGTCATCCGACAATCACCAATATCATTCTAGAGGCCAGGGCGCTTCTATTGGGACAATTTCCAGCTCATTCCGACGGGTATAACCTTCTGGACGAGTTTTCCAGTTTATTAGCGGTTACCGTGCTTCTCCAGAATCGCCGATTTTTGCCGATCTATCTGTGCATGCATCAGATCTGCCTTCATCTTCTGATCACGAGTATTTTATGTTATTTAATTGTATTGCAGTGACGATCCATGAGATCTAACTGAAGACTATCTTCTATATTTCCAGTATTTCATTGTATTTCCATGCTTGAATCTCATAATACATATTATTGGGCGGTTGATGTTCCTTATTTCCGCATGCAACATATATATACTGTTTAAACCATAACATATAACATGCACATGCAACAACCACGAAGCATCTCAAGCACATAACTAAAACGCATCCAGAAACCCCGAGTGTATCGGATCTGTGAGACAAAACACTAGATCCGTAGTAGATATCCTGATCAGCGGGATGAGGGATATTTCAGTATGTAGATGACTTGTTTCTGACAAGTGCAGAGAAGCTCATTGCAGAGTGCAAAGCAGACATGGTAGCTGAGTTCGAGATGAAGGACATCGACATGATGCATTACTTTTTGGGATTGGAGGTTTGGTAGAGACCAGGGGAGATTTTCCTTGGGTAGGGTAAGTATGCAGTTCAGATTCTGAAGAGGTTTCGGATGGAGGACTACAAACCTATGGCCACACCCATGATCTCTAATCTGACGAAGGAGACAACTTCAGATTCATAGTTGGTGGTGCCCATGTTGTATATGCAACTGATAGGTTCTTTGATATATTTGGTCAACACCAAGCTAGATATATTTTTTGTAGTGAACACCTTGAACCACTTCATGGTGGACTCTAGAGCCAAGGAAAGAGCATTGGATAACAACAAAACATGTTCTCAGGTATTTGAGGGGCACAATGGACTATGGTCTGAGATATCTTGGAGATGGTGAAGTGAAGTTGCAGGGGTATATAGACTCAGATTGGGTAGTTAGTGCAGTAGACAGGAAGAGCACCTTAGGTGTTTCTTTAGCTTGGGATCAACGATGATAAACGATGATATCCTTGTTCAACAGGAAGCAGACTTCCGTGGCACTTAGCTTGGCAGAGGTAGAATACATGGCAGCCAGTACGACTATTTGTGAGGCCATCTAGCTTCGCAAGTTACTCGCATAGTTTTTTGATCAGGAGTTGGATCCCACGATCATTTACTATGATAATCAAAGTTGTATCAAACTCTCTGAGAATCCAGTGTTTCATGACAGGTCCAAGCATATAGAGATCAAATATCACTTCATACGAGACAAGGATCATAAGGGAGCAATGAAGCTCCATTATATTCCCATGGATCAACAAGTAGCTGATTTTTTGACCAAGCCATTAGCAAAAGGAATGTTTGAGGCATTCAGAGACAAACTTGGATTGGTGCAGAATTCCTTCCTTGTCAAGGAGTGTTGAGAATAATAGCTTGGACATAAATTAGTTTGAGATGTTTTCGGAAAAGTGGTTTTCGAAAAGCAATTCTATTTTTGAAAAAGTAATTCTATTTTGTAATTTACTTTAGTTAAAAAGTGGAAATCTTATTTTTAGTAGTTGAGTCTAAAAATTGTATTTTATGCATGCATGACTTAGACTAGGAGTAATCTCAAAAATAGATTAGGGTTTTGGTATCAGCTAAAACTATAAAGACAGGTCAAGATGGAGAGTTTAAACACACAAGAACACTTGAGCAGTTGAGCAGGTTGTGAGACAAAGAGGGAGAAAGTGCAGGCAGCCAGTTTCCAGCAGCATGCAGTTCTGTGCAATAGTTCGTAAAATCGTATGGAACAGTTCCATACAGCGGTATGGAAGTCTGTACAGTCGTACAAACAGTTACAGATCTGTACATTATACGGACAGAGCCGTATTGATGTTTGTACAGCTATACTTCCCCAGCAGGTTGTTCCGCTCAGTTTGAGGTGATTTTTTTGGTATCCATGCAGTGCTGTTTTTTAGACAGCTTGTGGAGGTTTCCTTGTAAGTTTTTCGAAGGAATGAAAAGCTAGATTTCAAGGAGTAATTATTGTTGTGTGTGAAATTAATTTTTATGCTTCCGCTATTTGATTTCCAGCTATTGTGTGATTAATGCTATGGTTCGAAATTTATTTCTGCAATAGTTAAATTAAGCAATCTACTTGTTTGATTGAGATCATAACGACTTTATTCACCTAGGGCTTGGGAATTTTCACATATATCACTGCTGTATCAAGATTCCAAGATGCAATTTGAATTCAGATTTTAAATGCCGTGCACAAGTATGACAAGATTGCAGTGTTTAAAGTCAAGCACAGGTGCATGGATTATACCCCATTTATACCAACTGTAGCTACAAGATAGATCACTGCTGTAACTGCTTTGTGTGAGAGAAATTGAGCAAAGTTTATATGTTCAAATTGAAATGTGAGGTGAATATACTATGATTGAAAAAGTGCTGTTGCAAACTCCAACGGTTTTCATCAAACTTTGAAACACATTCATATCATTGAATCCAAAAGTATGCAATATATCAAAAAGTGTATCAATGCGTAGTAAAATTTAATATACTGTAGTAAATCAACATATGCATATGATAACAACTGTTACTACTTCCGTAACAAGTCTCCAGTATGCAATCTAACCTCAGATTTCAAACATAGAGCATATGTATAACAAAAATACAATGTTTAAGCATGTATACATAGATTGCATTGGATTTAGCACAAGTATGTCACTGTTGTAGCAATTCTGCAAGTGATCTAGAACAGATTTGAAACTAAAGTCACAAAATATATGCGAAAATGGTACCAATGATCAGATTTGACTTAGGGTGAATGAAACATTTAGATCATCATCTATTTATCAACCATACTTATCTTGTGGCATGGTTCAGCAACCGTTTAAAATTAAAACTCCAGGTCAGCAATACCTTTCCTCAGAGGTCGGCTCACCTAACCAGCAGATAATGGAACGATATGTAGATTGAGGAGGGCCTTGGGAAGACTTAAGGTAGGAATGCAACGTGGATCACCAGCCGCGCAAGAGAGATAAGGAAAGGTGCCCTAAACAACAGTTAAAATCAGCATTAAGGATCTCTGCGTGTCTGGTTTTTCAACAGTGGATTGACAGGGGTATACCAATAAAAGTAGATTATGATCCAAGGAATAGACCAATTGTTGGATAGATTCTGAGATCGGTCCACTGGTGGCTATGAGACTTGTCAAGAGATGAAGCAAATAAGGTCTGGACAAGGTCGATTGGGGCACACCTACTCTCAGTATAAACTCTGCAGATTTGACGGTGGCTACCAACAAGTAGAGTGGGCAGCGATCCAGGGAGATATGCAAATGTTTGGGCAGATTTGAAGTATGGCTTGATAGTTGAGGTGATTTAGAAAAGTAACCCTTGCAACATCCCTTTGGAAAGATAAAGCTTCAGCCCAAAACCCTTCTAAAACTAATTGGTACATAGATCGGCCCACTAGAGTATGGCTAGGGTTACAAGAAATCGATGTATCTAATTTGTAAAACAAAGAATAACCCCTGGGTTTGATGGAAGAAGATTAGTCCATGAAGAAATAAGTCAAACCCCTGCTGCTGGTTGAATGTAACATGGTGAAAAAAACGGCCAACCTGCAAAGTATTGAAGAATATGTAATATAGATCAAAAAATAAAAGGACGTGAATTTGATTTTTTGTTTTTGGTGGTTAAGATATCAAAGAAACTAGTGCTTTTGAGGGTCAATGGGGTCGCTACTTCACTCCTATGTGAAGCCTAAGGTTTGAGCAGAATAGGGTTGAAGGGTACCTAGAGGATTACCCCTCAAGCACCACCTAGGGCTTGAAGGAATTCTGCAAGGATGCAAGGGAGGATTGATTCGTGAGGAGTCTCTCCTGGTGCTAGACAAGGTGAACTTAAAGGCCAACCAAGCAAAAGAGAAGAGCCATTAGATGTCCCATCTTAATGCATGAACAAGAAACTTTAATGATCAAAGGGATGGTGAAAAATGTTACCTTAAAGCCCTTCCAAGTGGAACATTGAGCACTTCTTTGTCCTTGTAGCAATCGTGTTCTTCTAAGCAACCTTTAAGAAAATTATTCTAATCCTTGAAAAATGACTAGAAACTCACAAGAAGAGAGATATATACTTAATAGATCTCAATAGCCAAGCTTCTCATTAATCTCCAATGATTTGAAATGAGGGAGGAATTATCCTTTTATAGGTGATAAACCTTCTCAATTACAATATAAAACCATGTGCTAGCTCAAAACCATGAGCTTTGTTACCCCCCTCTCTCACCAAGGGGTAAAACTAGAAGAGATCATGTCTCATGGCCCACAATGAATATAGTGATCCCAAAGATGATGATGATGATCAACAGTTTCCATAGCCCAACAACCCCTCAGAGGCCTCTCTCCTCATCAGAATAGTTCATCACATCTGATCAACCTGGTTCATTGGAAGATAGTGGTCCAACACGTCATGAGGTACGTTAGTCCGTTTCATATAAAGTGTCATATTTAATATATTAGGCATGTGAGCAGGGATCATAGGTTGAAGTTGGATAATGTATCATAAGTTTAGAAGTTATGTTTTTTTCCTTGTTTCACCTTGCCATCATTAGTGTCCTAGCCCTGCGTTGTCGCTCTTGGGAATAGGGGTACTACTGGGAGGATTTGATGAGCTCCTTGATGATGACGTCATGTGCTAGGGTTGCTTGATGATGATAGGGCTTGCTTCCCATTAGGACACCATTTGATGGCTTGGGTCCTTAATGATGTGACATGGCCCTTGATGAGGAGACACACCTTCCACCTTGCTTGCACCACTTGATGACGAGACATGGCCTTTGGAGGCTTCTTTTACCCTCTTAGACCATGACATCACCCACACGTGTGTCTATGGAGGGCATATTTTTATATTGTTTGAGGCTATTTGAGGGGTCGGCCTAGACCTATCTCACTTGTATCATGGATTTATTATTCTTTTAGGGCTTGTTGCTACTCAAATTCTCACTAAGTGAAAAGTCCTAACCACAATTGCGAAAGCCTAAACATAACTTAGACTAGCCACAACTGTCACCTAAATGGTCTAACCTTTCTCTCTTCAGACTAAGAAGTTCATAGCCTATGGAGGCTTCCCTATGAAATGATTAAATCCAATTTGTCATTTAAAATTAAAACAATGAAAGGGGCATTTCGAGAACCGGTCTAGTTGATTAGGCCCCAGTATTGGTTAGCGAAGGTTCAAGGAACAATTACGGTAACCTACATGCAACAATCACCCAAGGTGCAAGTACCCTTGTAATGTCCCCCACCTCTTGATGAAGAGGTTTGGAGAGACTCAGTAGTCTAGTCTTCCCCACTAGACTATAGTCTCATACAACATGGGGAAAAGTCAGCTAAACTCAATGTTATAATTTGAAGTTGACTTGAAAAGGTAAAAAGTAACTCACTGAAGGATTAGAACGCTTGAGGTTGAGTTAGGAGTTGAACCTAAGGGTTAACTTAACTCAACAGAGGAATAGAAAGGAGGTATAAAGGAATGCCTAGGGCGCACCTCTCACTCATCTTGGATTATTATGCATTTTTCTTTGGGCTCTTGAGCACACAATTTTGAGGGTTTTGAGAATACAAACCCTAGAGAACAACTCGGTGGTGAAAGATTCCACCTATCTTGTTCCAAGCTTGGTCTAGGGGATGCAATACTCCACCCACACCATTCTACAACAGTCATAGGTACCATCACTCATCCAGAAGAGTAGCAGACCATACCCTTGAGGGTTTCCAGCAAGGGGGTGCATCATTCTTTGGAGGGAGGTTCGATCCAGAGGTTTGAGAGGGATTTTGGAGATTTGAGCACTTGGGTTTTCTTTGCAGGTCCCTGATCAATCATTCTAGTGCTTTTGGAGAGAGGTATTCCTCCCAGTTGATTTCTTAGAGCAGTGGCACGATTTGGAGAGAAGGAGGGCGCTATTGAGATTCAGATCTACTCAGTTTGGAGGGGTTATACTTCAGATCTGACCCTGAGACTTCACCTAGTGACTTGCAGTGCCCCAATCTGTCTTTCTAGCAAGTTTCAGGGTATTTGGAGGTCTCCTTCATCAGGGCCGAATTATTGGGCATTGACAGGATTCAGGAGGGCGCAACTTCACTTGAGGATTCAACATTTGGAGGAGCCTCTCTTAGCATTCGGCCTGAGACTTCATGAGGGGGGTTCTATCACCCCGATCTATCATTCTACCGAGTTTGGAGTCATTTGGAGACTTCCTTTAGCTGGGCCGAAATATTGGGTCTTCTCAGCTCTGCAGGAGGACGTACCATCAGCCAGGGGGGTTTGGACTTGACCTTGGTTCTTCTTGTACTGATCTTCATTGTATATCCAACCTTTGGAGGCTAGCATCTTCTTATCGGGAGCATTTTGTAGCAGCTCATATCTTCTCTATTGGAGCTATCTGATGTTATTCCAGATCTGCAATCTTATTGTATCAGGTTCTTGCTCATTATATGAATAAAGGTCAGATCTATGCTGTTTGGTTCCATATCTTGTGTTATCTTGTATCTCCATTGTTTATCTTCAGATCTAGGCTTAATAACTGAATTATAAACCCTAAGGCCGAACTTAAGAAGTCAACCTGCAAGTAAACACACAAAAACAAGTTAATCAATGGTCAGTTAGTGTTCCAAGCGAAAAAATTGGCTTGGGAACATTACAACCCTTATTGTTGGCGGGAACCCTCGAAAGGCATTGAGGAAAGGATTTTCCGTCTGTCCTAGGTACCGCAAGTATTTCCCCCTTGTAGTCACCTGTGTGATGTCCTAAAATTGCTACGTTTATCACTTCACAATCAACGGCTAGGGGAAACAGCCGTAGGTTGAACCATACGCAAGGGAAGAGTAACTAAGCCCAAAATTTTGAGAAGTAATTCCACCCACGGTGGCTTGCACTTCCGAAATCCTCAAATGTGTAGTATTCCAAGTAGTACTACAAACACCTGAACAAGCGGAGAGGGGATATCTTCCTCACCTGCTCTAAGTGCGACCTTGTGATTGACGTATGTGTTAGATGTGCTTCCCCATAGATTGATTGCTAGGTGGATTTTTAATTTTTAGATGTTGCATTGGAAGTTTTATTTGGATTTAATGAGTTGAATTAGTGCTAGTAATTTTGCAAAGTGTTAATTGTTCTGAATTGAAATGTTGCAAATGTGTAAGTGCTGATCCAAAACAAAGTGCTTGCTGATTCATACATAAAATTGGAGCCTTAAAATGTAAGTGCAGTGAGAAACCGTGAGATAACCATGTTCATTGCTTTAACAATTATGTGCTTGTGAATGCCATGTAAAATAAATAAGAAATCTGAATGGACCACATGAAATATTCAAATTATAATCTGACTCAATCAGACTTAGCAGAGAACTATTCTGATTCCAAAGATTGCTTCTAGACGCAATGGGAGAGCATACTTTAGTTCTCTACTAGCCTACGATCCCAAAGAATGCTATTAGGCGCGATGGTAGAGCATACACCAATTCTCAGAGTCTAAATTACTTAAAGCATAAAACCTTAAATCATTGAAATGTTAAGCATAAGAGACATGTTCTAGATCATTTCAGATGGATAACTTAGTCAACAAATTAGAAATGCCCATATATCCAAAACATGAATTACTGAAATGCAACCCATGAATCCATCAGTCACTTGTGCTATGAAGTTGCTTCAAGGGAAAATTAAATCAGATTTGCTAACCATAAACATTGACTTGTTAAATGAGAACATGAAGTTAACAAATGCAAAAAGGTAAATTCGCTATGAGAAAAACAGATCTGAAAATTCCCTGATCTAATTCCTAACATTCAACATCATCCATCAAATTTAGATTGCTGAGTTAAGTCATATGAATAATGGTTAGTATGCTGGCATGTTCGGGGTTAAATGCATTCACAAATTTGGTCCTTTAAAGCAGATTTATGCAGAAAAACAGCTAGAGATCTGAATGTGTGCTGAGTGGTTAATGTGAGAAGGTTTTTGTGGTGAATTATCTAAAGAAAAAAAACAGAAATTTCTGCAATAAAGAGTTGAGTTATCTGCTGTTTGTGCTTTTCAAATTAAGGCAGAAAATAAGTTTTATATTTGGGACAGCCTGCAATTAAACAAATGAGATCTGTTAGTAATTCTATAAGGCCACCAAATCTGGTCCTTCTCTGCAGAAATGAGATACTTCCAAACAACAGATTTGT
Organism: Picea sitchensis; assembly: GCA_010110895.2. Lineage (NCBI taxonomy): Eukaryota > Viridiplantae > Streptophyta > Pinopsida > Pinales > Pinaceae > Picea > Picea sitchensis. The sequence continues at coordinate 22,571 of SNQJ01S0094327.1, forward strand.
TAGCTTGTTAAACACCCACCAAAAAAAGCTAAACAGTGATTAGATTTGCTCTGAATTTGACTTGAATAAATGGACGAATCTGAACTAACTCCTACTCAGAAATCAGAACAGCGAAAGAGAGGGGTTAGATGAGGCAGATAAATATGAGTTTAGCAGAAATTTAATATTGAAAACCGCTTCAAAATGCTGCAAAACGGACTGTCAAACCTGATTCGTGCTTCATATCTGAAACATTTTTTACTGTTTATGAGAAGATGGATCAGCTAGAACATAGGGAAAAGGGGAAAGGGCAGGTCTGATCTGAAAATGGGCAAAGTGGTCAACGATTTGCACCAAAGTAAGAAAGGGTGAACAGCCAGGAAAAGCCCTTCCAACAACAACCTGATAATAAAAATTAAGCCTGCAAAACCTTACATCAGATTGTGAGAAAAATTAAAGGAGAAATTTTTAATTTATGGTTGAAAAAATGAAGTATACCAGTGCCTACAGTATCCTAGCGCTATGGGGTCTGTTGACCACCTATTTCAACTGGGTGTCAACGTCATATACCATGAAGATATGTACCTTGTGGTACGACAAGTTTGAAGATCTATGGCTCAGCAGGACAATTCTGCCCCCAGAATTTCTCTCTCTCCACGGAATGTCTGCTCCCTGTGTGGGAAAATTTTGTAATGTAACATGTTAGCATGGTTCAAGTTGTAATGGTTTGGTTGCCTATGACTTTATCATTAGGGAAGTCATTTCATCGAGTGTTTTTTTCCTTGGGTAATTAATTTTGTTTTTTCAGCGATTTTAATTACTTGAGTTTTTCACTCAATAATCCTCAAAGTGGTGAAAGACGTTCTAATGATCGAGCCTAGTAAGTATCTAAGGGATAGAAATGTTGTAAATGACCATGCTAGACATCTTCTAGAGTCTTGCGGAATTTCGTTAAGTTTTGATAGATGTTTTTAATAATTAAAATTCCCCGTAAAATGAAAATTTTTAATTATTTTTGATGTAAAATGTAAAAATTTGGTCCTTTGGGATTTTGTATAGGGGTATGGGTACTCAAATCAAATGGATCATGACCCCCTATGTCCTTGGACCAAATTTCAGATCAATTGGACAAGTTTTGCTAGGTCAATGTCCATGAGGAGCTTAAGTCAGTAAAAAATCAGCAAATAATTGGCGAAGGTAAAAATGCCAAATTTTGTAAAAGGGGCTAAAGTCAAGAAAAGAAAGGGGGAAATGATTCCTAATGTATTTCCTAAGTGAGAAAGTCATAAAACACAAAGAAATGACCCCCCCATGGCAAGTTGTAACCACTTAGTGAGTTTCCCTAGCAAGAGGGGCGCTCCCCTTCTTCATGGGTGTTTGGAAAATGTAAAAGACAAAGGTTGGGGAGGGCCCAACCCCTTGGGCACCCCCTTTGGAACATGGTTAGAGGTTTCAACAAGAGAAAAGGGGGTTCCACCTCCCCTCAAACACATTTCCCCTTCTCTATGGTGTGCCCCTCTCTCCCTAAGTGTGTTGATATTATGGTAGCTGCGGGAGGTATTAACCTCCACGTGTAACCTTGAAAAGAATAGAATATTCCCGGAAGCAAGAAGAAACCCTAAAGCATTGGACATAACCCTAGAAGACAAGTCGGCTAAAAGAAATATTTAATATTGAGTTTTTAGCCTCCAGAATGAGAAGTCGGCCCAGACAGCTAAGGAGGAGCAGTATAAATACAGGACGCCAGAGCTCATTTGTAGGACACAATTCGCAACTGCAGAAATCTAGTGCGCACTGTAGAAATTCAGTAAGTGCGCAACTCTGGATAGTAGCTGCAGCTGCAGCTACTACAACTAGTATTTTCGGTTTTAGGTTTGGAATTTCTCTTTCTACTTGGTACGCTAGCTCTAGAGAATGGTATGCTACCTTGATTGGCTTTTGGATCTAGGGTTTGCTTCCAGAATTATTCTGTCTGTCAAGGTTAATGTGCTCAGGGGTGGCTTCAGCCTATGGTTGGGTGACAATATTGCTATATTGTCTATGGTTAAGCGAGCACACCTATTATTTCTTACAGGTTATGGGCACACACTATCTTCGGACAGTCTAACCGCTGGAAGATAAATTGGGAGGATTTTGCTTAGTTACATTTGTAGTTGCAGTCAAAGTTTTTGCTGCAGCAACAAAACCCTAACCCTCTTGTTAAGGCACCATAAGTGAAGAGATTGACCTAATTTCTAGATAGCCTAGTGCACCCTGTTGACCGCCTCTCCAACACAAGTGGTCAACTCCATGTGCCATGAAAAGATGCATCATCAGATGCAAATTTGTTGAAGACTTTTGGTTCTACAAGGCATTGTTTGGCCCCAACACTTCTTTTTGTAACAGGAATTTCTGCACCCCTGCGTGGGTTAATAATATAATAGGTCTGCATGAGTCATGTCTAGGTTAGTTACCTTGGGATCGGTTCACTGGGAGAGTTCCTTTCACCGAGGGTTTTTAATCCTCAGGTTATCAATTGGGCTTTTCAACCTTATTGATTTCCCTTGAGTTTTTCCTTCACACTTGCAATAATTCTTCCAAAGTGGTGAACAACGTTCTCGTGGGCTTATCTTTTGGTAACTATTGTAGGGAATCATTGTAAATGACCATGTAAGACATCTTAGAAGGTTTCGCGGAATTCCGTCGAGTCTAGATTAGTTTTTTTTAATTAATTAATTTTTAATTAAATTTCCCTAAGTTTGAAGGTTTAATTATTTAATTATTTTTGAGTAAAAATTGTAAAAAACTAGGTCCTTGGATTTTTGATAGGGGTATTTGTTCTCAAAAGAAATGGAATAGCACCCCTCACATCCATGGACCAAGTTTCATCTCGGTCGGACAACTTTTGCTATGGGTTTGTCCACCCAGAGTGTCAATCAGTCAAAAACAACAATTTTAATTGCTAAAGTCCAAACATAGCAAAAATGTTTTTTTTTAAAAATGAGTTAAAATGATGATGTAAAGATGGATAAAGGTGAGAGAGATTTTTCCTAACCTTTCCTAACCTTTTCCAACCCTTACATCACCCCCCCACCTAGCCATAAAGCAAAAACGTCACTTTTCCTAGAGTGGTGTGCCTTCCTTCTAGAAAATCTCCAAAAGGTAAAAAATGATAAAAAAAATCAATGGGAGACTTATGCTATCCCTTGGCATGCTTTTCCTAACCTCCCACTACCTCTTTGCTTCATCCCAATGCCTCTCCACTCCCCTTCCCTCATTAATTCCTCTCCTCTCCTCTCCCCCAAATGGTGCGCCCTCCTAGGAGAGTTAAGCTTCCCCCCACTTGGAAAATTCCAAAATAATTTAAATTTTTTTATTTAACTCTCTTCTTTCCCTTGACACGTATCCCATAGCCTCTCACTATACTTTTGTGTGATCCCAACATTTCCCACACCCATCTACACCCTAGATCTATGATCTAAACCCTAGATGGTGTGCCCTAGCCTTGGGATCTACTCTTTTGCTTGGTGGTGGACACTTGGCATTGATCCAGGAGGGGTGAGTTTGCCTCTCCAAGTATAAATAAATCCCTTTCCTCACTTCCTCTTCACCATATCTTGAGCTAATGTTATGCTACTTGATTTCTCACTCTCTCTCTCTCCTTTTTTCATCATTTTCATTCTCTAGCTCTTAGGGTTTTGGAGATAGTTTTCTCCAAGATCCTCTTCTTGAGTAATAAAGAGAAAACCTTTGGAGGATTATTGGAAGAGTTATGCACATGCTTTTTCTTGCAATACACATGAGGTAAAGTTGTTCTAAATTGTTTGGTGATTGCATCCATTGGATCCTAAGGTAAAATGTTATTTGGGTAGATCTAGTAATGCACATGCTTGTAGATCTATATATATTGATATGCTAGATAGGATTGAAATGTCATCTTATTAGTGTATGCAACATATTGTCTATTGTATGCCATCACTTTTCAAGGTTTTTGCAGGTTTAACTTCAAGGGTTTCATTGGGAACACCTCAAGCAAGAAGGCTCCCTTGAGACACATTCAAACTCC
>SNQJ01S0094327.1:32067-42724 GCA_010110895.2 Picea sitchensis
CTTGTGATTGTGTATTTCTCAGTGATCCTATCTATGCTATGGTTATCTAGTGAATTGAAAAGAAACCTAATAATAGCTTAAACCTTAACAACTCTCTCCCCATTTCTCTCATGTAATCTTGTTGCAATATTGCAACCATTTTTTTGAAAAATAGAAGTGAAGCTTTGGAGGATCTCTTGGTGTTCTTGTGGTGATTTCTTGGTGTTCTTGTTGGGTGTTCTCATTGAGGTAATATTTTTGTAGTTTTTATTCATTTTTGCTCACATTGTTTTACTTGAAGAACCCCAAGCAAAGTTTTTTGCTGGGGATAAATCTGTAGTAGTATTGCTATAGGTTTATGTGAGTTGCTTCTCTTTGAGTTTGCAAAGTATTTTGTAGACCATTTAGGAGATCTCACCTTCTTGCCTCATTGTGTAGCAAGGATTTACAAGTTTGCAGGTTACCAAAGCTTGGAAGAGTGGACTCCAAAGGCTTCACTAAAATTTCTGATATAATTTCCAACACTTTCTTATATATTTTCTGCACTTATTTCTCTTCTAAATCTTGCAATCTAATCAAGTTCTAAGTTCATATTTTAGCATAAAAATTTCTGTTTTATGTACTAACAAAAACTAATTTGATTTGAGTGATTTTTAGCATTTTCCAACACACTTTACTTGCTGTTTTGTGCAGGATTTCGCCAGTTCAAGGGGAAGTGTTGCCCAATTTTGGCCACAAGGAGCTCAAGAAAGCATCCAAAGGCTGTGGTGCAAAGCCCTCTTCCTCTTCTTACTTCCCAAATCATTGTAAGCAACCCAAGAGAGTCTCTTGGGCTTGCATTCTTTACTCATATCATTATTTCTAAATTGTAAAGTATTTTCAAGTTTTTGCTTTACCCACATCTTGCATGTGAGTGGCTTTTCCACCCTTGCAATACCGTGTTGGCTAGATTAGTTGTTTAATTTGTAATTTTGGCAAGTTTTCTTGCCCACCTTGGCCACAAAATCGACAGGCTTGTCCTCCATCTTGTGCGATAGTTGTGAGGCTCCTTAATTTGTTTAAGTTTTGCCCACCTTTGTCCTTAAGGCAAAGTTTTGTGGCTAGTTTGTTATTTCCTTTCATTTTGAAGTATTTGTCATTGTGCCCACACCTTGCATGTGAGTGACTTTGCCACCCTTGTAAAATCGTGCTGGCTAGTTTAGATTTCTTTTATTGCAAGTAATAAAAAAATCACCCCGCCATTTGCCCCGTATTCCCTCCCCTCGCCACTTGTGGAACTCGGGGATACGAAAGGGAAAATGATTGTGTGGCTAGTTTAACTAGGCACTCAACTTTATTATTGCTTAAACCATTAAAAATGGGTGACTTGTGGAAGCTAGAAGGGGTTGAAGCCGGGGATGGTTTCATGGCACTAAGTGTCCTCCTTGTTAAGCGCCCAAGCACTTTGGATTTGACCTGTGGAGCTAGGGGGAACCTTGTTGAACACCCAACGCTTCCTCTTGGTTAAAGGGATAAGGACTTGGGGTAGTCACATAGCTTAGGCTTGCTACAATTCACATCTAATTGCCCCTAAGTCAAAGAGAGACCTAAAATCTACTAAAAACAACCTACACATATTGCAACACATTCACTTCACAATTTCTGCCATTCCTTTTGTTTAAAGCAATTTATTTTCAAGCATTTACTTTTCGTTTACTTTTAGCAAATTCCTTACTTGTGAATATTTACATTTATCAAAGCATTCTTTATTCTTTCTTGCAAGCATTCTTTATTTTGTGAAATAATTGTTTCAAGTGTAATGTTACTTTTCAATTCATTGTGTAGATATTTCATAAGTTAGTTTCATTCTTGTAGAGTTATCTTTCTTTTCTGTATATTGGAATAAGTGGAATTTGATAATCTTTAGGCATTGGTTTAATTGTTGTTTTATAAAATAAAGGTTTGCCTGTCATTGAAAGAACTGAATATTGCATTGCTGATTGTCATTGGGTTGGGTCTCCCTAATCCTTAACTTAATTAACTCCTAGAACTAAAATAAACCTTCACATAGTTGAATAGGGTCTATCCCCCTTGGATTCCCTAGGAGTGAGCCTAGACGGAAGGAGTCTAGATTGAGGTGACAGTGGGTCTAGACTCAGGTTTGTGCCTCCAAGGACACACCAAGTGGGTTGGAGACTTCTCCATGCTTGTAAGTGTGTACTAGGACGACAACAAGGTCTAATGCCTACAACCAAGGAGGGGGTTTCTCTAAAATCAAAGGTCCAAGTGCAAGAAGGGGGGTGTGGACTCACACAAGAGCTCCACAAATCAATGAAATAAGAGGGAAGTTAGCTTCAGAAAGAGAAATTAAGCTAAGACTAGCTTAGTATGTTCCTAACAAGCAATTTCTACTTAAAAAAGACAAAATTCTAAAGGAAATTTTACCTCCCCTAAGTGGCTAACAACCAATTAGGCTCCCATCTTTGAAGGTTCTCCAAATTTGCAATAGATTCTCCTATATCCTCCAAGAAACTCAAACTATCCACACATAAATGGATGCAAACACTACACCCTCACACACTATCACAAGTAGGACAAGAGCTCTATTCCATTGATATCCAACCCACATACAATGAAGAGAGGGCCTCCTTGTATAGATGAGGCACCCCACCAAGACCATGGATGAGAAACCATGGGTAGAACAAAACCATGGGAAAAAACCATGAGCTTCCCCCAAACCATGGTCTAATACAATGTGTTGCCTCAAAACCATGGGTAAAACCACCTCTCATAAGTGGAATATGGGCCCCACAAGGGTTGTGCCCCACTAGAAATCAGCATGAGTGGAAAATGGGTCCCACAAAAGAGGTGCACCCCATCAAGAGCTAGATAAATGGAATGTGGATCTGCCAAACGGGTGTTCCCCACTCAAATAGCTGGCTGCCATACATAAGTGTGGAAAGGTGCCCACAAAGAGGGGTGGATCCTCACCGAATGTGCCAAGTAACCATCCATGTGTGTAGTGGGTCCAAGAGGGGTGCCCCATCACCAAGAGTGCCCAAAAAATGACAAATAAGCATGCTCCATGTGCTGAAAAGTGTGCTGATGATGTGGCAGCTCCGTCATAGTTCCAAATGGAAGGTTGCGACTCATAATGATGAATCAACCCATGACATAAGTCAATTAGTAGTTTGCATAAGTGATATCTTCTAGCAACCAAGTAACATTGGGTTAATTTGACAACTTGCCTAAGCTTAACCATGGTGGGACAACCTTTAGGCCTAATCACAAGTGTCAATCCCCTAAGATCATGGTGTATTTCCTAAGTTACCAAGTTGGAAGTAGGTGCTAGTGGTGGTTGATTGTGGAAAGGGGAAAAGGGCACTTCATATATTGACCATATAGTTATGATGTTGATGCAGAGGTCTTCTTTGGCTAGCTTTCAAGAGCTAGATGTCCTCATTTGCTCCACATGTGAGCCTTCGAGAGGGAGCATTTATCCTTTGATTTAACATTTATCCCCTTTAAATTTTTCTTTATTTCCTTGGTCCCTTTCTTTAGATATGCCATTCTTTTAGGCATGGGACTAGGGGTACATGGCTTCTTTTACATGACTTTTTTTTATATTTTTCGCTCTTTCCTCAATCCTTTTTTCGACTTCTTTGATTTGGGCTTCTATACATGGGGTCTTCTTTTGATTTTCTTGGACCTTGCTGAGTGATACACAATAAGTCAATGATGAACGAGGTATGATGAATGGAATGACATTAAAATGGGAAGGATGAAAAAGGTGTTAAGTATGGTTTGGGATTTGTGACATGCTACATTAACCTGATTCCCTAGTGGTACAACTTGACTTAAGGGATGACACAGTTTATCCGAAGAATCTATGTCCCACCATGGTACGAGGAGGCAAGGAATGAAATTTGTGTCAGTTACAAAGTGTTTTTAGATTCCCCTTAGTGTTCACCAGAGTTAAGACTAAATTAAAGCTATCACGCCATATCTAAGCAGGAAACCATACATGAAACCACAGTGAAATATTTGAAATGATACAATTGAACTAGAGTACCAAGTTATGGAAGTGTAGAGCACTGACTGTATGTGCATCAATCTGAGGCATGAATGCGATGAGTTGTAGTATCGCTGAATGATCAAAGCTGAAGTTGGCTAGCAAGTCCATGGTGAGCCCAAGACATCATGTAGCAAAGGTTGGAGGATGTCATGGAATTCAAGATCTGACTGACCAAGAAGGAACAATTCACATCAGATGTGAACTTGAATGTGCCACTGGAAGAGTATTAGTTGCCCAAATGTGATCAAGGTTTCCTCATGTCAGATGAGGGGGCACTAGGGCTTACTATGGACATATGCGCTAGGGTTGCCTCATATAAAGAGGCTAGCGCTCCATTGTATCAAATCATAACTCATCACTTGTGAGATATCGCTGCTCTCTTATCTTCTGTTTTGCTATGGAGTACTTGTGCACACCTTTGGAAGGATAGTCTTGTGGATGCTTTGTCTTATTTTGGTGGATGATCTTTGAGCTAGGGTTCCCTCATGCATAGTGACTTGGATAAATAAGTCTTCTTCTTCAAGTTTAAGTGTTTGTTCATGGTGTATTTTGGTGAATGCTCTATATTGTTAAAGTGTTGCATGTTACCTTGTATGCTGGGTTCTTTTTGCTAGAAACCTAGGAGGGATTAAAAGTCTTTATCCCCCTTCCTATTTTCATTCATCTCATTTGTTGCAGCATTTAAGACCTAGTTCTAGGGATTAAAAGTCTTTATCCCCCTAGGGCTTTGTCTTGGCTAGTTCAAGACCTAGGGTTTATATGGTGTTAAGAACCAAATATCCAAATAGCATAAAAACCCCAGAATAAGTACTCCATGCCTTGACAAAGAGAGAAATTCAGATAATAAGCCTCTTCAAGGGGGAAACCTCCTTATACATCATATGAATTCACAAATACAACATGATTCCAAATGAAAAAGTCTCCTTGGTATATATAAGAGACTAGGGGGTACAATTACAACTAATGGACCCAAGCCAACATAAATATTGGAGCCAATTTGTACATGCCCAAAAGCCAAAGGCAAGTGAACAATAAATTGGCGTAACAGAAGGTTGTCCTATCACTATCACCTAAACAAGACACCTCTTTCTCTTTAGGAGTGGTACCCCAGGGGAGACGTCCCCAATGACCTGGGGGTTTGAGAAGGCTAAGGTAAGAGTATCAAGAAAGTCCCACCCCTCTCATAGGTCACTCTGATCAAAGTTTCCAAAGGTTTTAATGAGATGAAGCAAAGTAATATTTAAGTGTACCTACCTAGAACAAGACAACAAGAAAAATACTATTTGCAAGAACCATATGAAGTTAGTGCTTCATAAAACCATAGACTTTGATAAAGCACAAGCTGATATAAAAGCTGGAGCAACAGAAGTATTTATAACAACAATGTATATATGGCAATAGCTTCACAATTATGCCTCAATAAAGCTTCAATGATGACCAAAAATGATAACATAAACTTGTCAAAATGCTAGTATTTGTCAGAAGCAATGAAGGCAATGTAAAATCAGCTTTAAAACTTGCTTTTAAGATGATTTTTCTGCTGTTATAGTTGGCTGTAACAATCTTTTGCAACAACAACAAAGTAGTTAGTCGATTAGTCTAATTTAAAGTTAGAAATAGTTAGTATAGGTCTTAGAGTAGATGGTTTAAGAGTTGTCTCAATCAATCAATCACTTGCAAGGTATGAACCTTTTAGGGTAAATGGAGTCAATATTACAACGACAATTCTTAGAGGAAAACTCAAATGATAATAGGTGAACTAAAGGAAGAGGGAGGATGGTTGAAGTGTTAGTAACCTAAGGCCTCAATCATCCAAAACCCTAGAAGGAAAAGTTGCTAGGAAGTAGGTAACCCTAGGCCCTAGCAATTTTCCATCTTCTTTAGGTCAAGCTTGAAATAAAAGTATGAAAGCTTAATGAAACAATAGTACTAGAGTGCTACTAAGGTAGGGCTTTAGTATATCCTTCAAGGGAGTTGTCTTCTAGCAAAATTAAGTAGGTGAAGAGTTTTTAAGAAGAGGACAATAACATGTGCTTTTCTCCTAGGGTTTCACACTAGCAATTTCATAATCTTATAAATGAACAAGTAAATACATCATAACCATTCAAAATAAAGAAGGATTGCAGATTTCTACTTCATCAAGAATAATCTAGCCACAAACCCTAGTTGAAGACTTTCCACCATGAAAATGCAAAAATACACCAAAATAAGCTCCCTCCAAGAGTTGCGCACCACTTAGTTCAGCCACTAAGCCTTAAAAGAGGCTGAATTTCAGACTTCACACTTGTGTGAGTGAAAGATGATGAAAAATATAAGAGATTTTTCCCTTATTTATACAATACAAGTGACTTTTAATTACACTTTAGGTCAAAAAAGGTCGACATGGCCAGTTTACATCAAAAATCAAGTTTTACATAAAATTAACGAATTAAACCCTAAAATGTGTAGAAGAGGTGACATCATGCCCTCCTAGGGTGACGTTGTGCCTCACAGGTGTGACGTTAAGCTCCATGAGCAAAACGTTAGGCCTTCCAAGGCCTCCGGATGATGCCACACGTGCTACTTGGAACACAACTGCCTCCATCATGTCCATCTGATGTTGGGTGACGTCTAGGGTCACAAGGGTGACGTCATGGGCCTCCCACGACCAACGTTCAGGGGGAAGAGCAAGACCCCCCTAGGTCCAGGCCTGCCAAATTGTCTTTGGTGGAACATCCTTCTTTTTCTCTGGTGCAAGCCTTTGGTGTCTCTTTGCCCCTGGTTGGGGTCACAACATCCATCTGGCAGGCTTTTAGCCCCATGGAGGTCCAAGCTAATCATCTCCCCATATGTACTTGTCCGTCGGGCATGGTCCTGCAACAACAACAAGTACGCCCTCCATGGGCTCATAATTCACAGGGGTCATAGCAATGTCAATCACATCTAATAATCAAGTTACCCAAACATGTGCATCAAGCCCCCTTTTACCCAAACAAATGCTCAANCATCATGTCCATCTGATGTTGGGTGACGTCTAGGGTCACAAGGGTGACGTCATGGGCCTCCCACGACCAACGTTCAGGGGGAAGAGCAAGACCCCCCTAGGTCCAGGCCTGCCAAATTGTCTTTGGTGGAACATCCTTCTTTTGCTCTGGTGCAAGCCTTTGGTGTCTCTTTGCCCCTGGTTGGGGTCACAACATCCATCTGGCAGGCTTTTAGCCCCATGGAGGTCCAAGCTAATCATCTCCCCATATGTACTTGTCTGTCGGGCATGGTCCTGCAACAACAACAAGTACGCCCTCCATGGGCTCATAATTCACAGGGGTCATAGCAATGTCAATCACATCTAATAATCAAGTTACCCAAACATGTGCATCAAGCCCCCTTTTACCCAAACAAATGCTCAAAGACGTTATCCTATATAACAAGTCAGGTTTGGAGAGGGTCTCAGGATGTCCTATTGGGCTAATCCTCCTCGGGTGTGGGGTGTTTCTAGGTGAAGACCAATCTAGGTCATGTAAATGCATGAGATGGTGTAGGGGATGTTTGGGCAAGAGGTGTAGTGGTAACAGGGAAATGTAGGTCTTACCTGTGGGTGCCTCTATAGAGGGTGGGATGTACCTTGTCATGGATGCAAGTGTTTCCTAGCCCATTCAATGCCTTTTTATTCTTTGTCTTATTGCTTTTTCTTTCAAGAAAATAGCTAGAGGACACTGCCCTGGCGTGGTGACCAATGGTGACAGTGTTACCCACAAGCATTTCACGGAGATGAGAAGGCGAGCTCGTGATGAGACCCCCTTTCTCTTGGCTATGCTACCAAGAGCCACTACCCTGGCATGGTGACCAGATGAATAGTAGTGTCATACTGCTACATGCCCATGGACCTAATAGGCTGGCTCATGATGAGACCCCCTATCCACCACTAGGTCTTGAGTTTTTATTTTATTTTATGGGTCCCCTCTTTTTCTTGCTGAGAAGCCTTTTATTGCTTTGTCGGGGATCCTTGGGCGAAGCACCTCAAGGTTTGATCTTGGCTTTTAACTTTTTCCAGCTACTTTTACCCTCGGGGCCTTTAGCCCCTTCTTCCCACAAGGCAAGGTACAACCCTTACTAGCTTGGCAAAYCCAATGCTTGAACCAATGCAGGGGATAGATGARAGGGATAATGATGAAAAGTGGTAAGTATGGAAGGAATGGATGATGACCTTTCAAAGACGCACCCAATGGCAACTCATCCCTAAGGGAACCAACTTACTAGGGCACTTTGTCATCCCCCCCAGGTATGGACAAGTTAAAAGGCATAATTTCCAAGCAAACGTCATGAAACAAAAGAGAATTCAATGCACATATTCAAATGTTTTGAGAATCAGAGTGACACATACCATGATACCCGGACTCATTACCTCATGGAGAAAGACCCACAACTATTCCAGAACCAGGTCGATGAGATGGATGCTACTGCTGCTGATAGATGGGAGGCACTGAAGAAAAGATGGGCCCTCTAGGGCCAAGCTCAAGTCAATATGGCTCTCGGTACTCCATGTCTAGGACCTTTGGGCCTCGAGACATAATCTCCTTAGTTATCCCTAGGATAGGGGATAACAAGGCCCAGGGGGAAATGTAGCTGGAAAAAGATGAAAGCCAATCATAAAACCTTCCAGATGCTCGCCCAAGAGGTCAGAACAATGAAGTGTTTCTCCTAAAAGAATTGAAAGACCTGCAAAAGCAAACTCACATTATATAGATGTCCCGCTTGTTGAGGTGTGTACACTCATGCGGTGTCCCTTTCTTTCCATGCATATGGCACTCTGTGTACCTCTAGCTTCAAGTGACGATGCGATACTCTTCTCTTTCCATGTATTATAGTACCCAATTGTTTTGGACTTTAATTAATTAATGGCAATAATGGGCTTGGAAAAAGGTTGCATTGAAAACAAAGGTGCAACATACCCTCTACAAAGGAACCCATGAATGAGACAATACGAACCCTTGTATGTCATGAACCCCATACCCAAAAGTTTTACCCCACTCTACCTCATACTCATACATGGCTTGGAAGGGTTTTCCTTGGGAAACACCCTTGACTTGGGGATTGATTGACCCAATAGGATGCATTGACACCCCTCCCACACCTAAATTTGACAAATCGTATAAGGTCTTTGAGCATTTGTTTAGTTTGAAAAGGGGGGTTTGATGTATATGTTCGGGTGGTTCAATTATTAGATGTGGCTTATTTTGCATGATTCTTCTAGCTTATGGACCCTTGGAGGGTGTATCTGTTTGTCTTGTAGGACCTTGTCTGGTGGATAGGTATTCATGAGGAGATGACTTTATTTCGGACCTTCATGGGGCTTTGGAGCCCAAGGATGGATGTAGAGACCCCACGTCTGGGGAAAGCTTGTGATCATCACTTGCACAGTGAAGAAGGAGGTTGTTGCCTTTAGAGAGACCAACTCCCATCCCTCTCCACTTGGACGCTAGCCTTTGAAGGCTTGGACGTCATCCTTATAGCCCATGAAGTCACTAGGGCTTGATGAAGATGATGGAGGAGGACTTGATGTGACATTTTTGTTGATGAATGCAGCTATGTGAGAGATTCTCTAGCTTACAAACCTGTGAGATGTGGATCATTGCAGCTATGTGAGACTTTCTCCAGCTTACAAACTTGAGAGAAAGCCCCTAAGAAGGGTACGTGGTTCCTATCTGAGACAGAGCAGGAATATAGAGATGACCTCCTCCATTCAGAGAGTTGAGAAGAACTCTAGATGATTATCCTGTGGGAAAGGCGATCTGCTGAGTTGGACGTGCCTGTGGTTGACCACAAGGTGAACGTGTGAAATCCCAAAGTGCTGGGTGCTTCGTCATGGGAACATAAATGAAGATGATGTATTAGCCTCCTCTGAGCAAAAGAGTTGATGAGAAACTCCAGATGACTCTCCTGTGTAATGCAGTGGGAAAGAAGATCTGTTGAGTGGTCGTGCTTGTGGACGAGCACAGGTGAATGTGTGAAGAAGTGGTTCTTCTGTGTAATGCAGTGAGCCAGAGATATGGACATCCTTATGGATGTGCCCCTAGTGGATGAGCACTAGTGGGTGTATCAGATCCCTTGCTATATTATTCAAGAGTCAAACCTACCTGTAACCCTAATTGTAATGTAAAGGGTACAGGTCGGCCCCACCTTAATGTGATTAGTAATTAATGTAAAAGATAATTAATCTGGTCAATATTAATTATATTATGAGCTAGTGAGGTCGGCCCTGTTGTGCCAATAGACACTTTTGTTGACAGGTTCAGTCTAGTATAAGTAAAGGTAAATTCCCCATTGAGGAATCATATCTTACACTTGAGTTTGGAAATTTCAGCAAGTACACCTTCTTGGGAAAAGTGTGCACCTCTCTTGGGCGCTAGTCTTCTAGGTTTTGATTACCCTCTTGTGTGCTAGGTCTTATTGGTGGTGAAGGTCTTTCTCTTGAAGAATATAGCAAAGGATTTGGCTGGGTTTTCTTCACTTGTTGAGAAGGGTTTCCCAGGATACTTCTTGTGTTCTTGTGCATGGTGTTTCTTCTTGTGATCTTGGTTGCTGCAACATTATTGTTTATGGTTAAGTGAAATGCTAAAAATGGAATGAACTTCATGCTTAACCTAG
>SNQJ01S0094328.1:0-10534 GCA_010110895.2 Picea sitchensis
TGCCCTTGGATGTATGATTTTCTTGCTGGGGTCGGTAACCCTTGTCCCTTGAAGTCAGATTTAGTGCCTAGTCATAATAACGGTTGTTGTGGTCTGAGTCCTTGTCTCGTGTTTTCCTTAGTAGACGAGGGTTCTCTGTTGTCTATTGATGCGCTAAGTTGTAATAATTGTAAGTTGGACTGCTTATGTCAGGCGGGAATTAGTTACCTTCAGTAGCCCTAGCATTTATGTCTGTACGCTTCCCTGCGTCAAGAATCCAGTGCCGTATCAAGAGTCTCGGGCTGTTTAAAGGCACAGTTCCACTCTTGCGACACACTCGGAGCCGTATCAGTAGTCTCGGGCTGTTTAAAGGCACAGTTCCACTACTGCAACTCTACTGTTGGATTCTTCCATTCTGTGACAGTACTATACCAACCCCTGGTGTCTATTTCTGCTTATTGCTGCTAGTTGCTAGCCTTGCGTCCAGGGGCTTTATTTCCTTGTTGTCACTATGATCTGTCTTGTCGTCCTGATTTTGTCTGTCTTACTTGCATCCTGTTGGTTCGAGTGGTCATGTAGGATCGAGAGGGTGGTTTCTTATACACGCGCGCACACACGGTTAAAAAAAAAAAATTGCACCTGATGTCAGAGTAGTTGTCCTTAACATAGGGGGGTTGTTACAGATTACAAATATAGAATGCAATCTAGTTAGCAATTTGGCTATGAAACCCATCAAATAAGAAATGAAAAAGCTCATAGAATTATACCATAAACTTAACAAAAGATCCTTGGACCTCAAATGTTTTGGTGTAAATTAGTAGAAAGAAGAGGACACCCTCACGATAGTCAAGGAAGAACTAAAAACTAAATCACAAATTGACACAACTTGCCTCATAGAACAAAATAAGTTGGGAAAAATAAATGAACATACTGATAGGTTGATTTGGGTTAAGAATATTTATCAATGAAGACCTCCTTCTAGATCTGATCAAGAAGAATTAAGGAAGTAATTTCAAAAGGTGAAAGAAGCGAGGAAGGAAGGGAAATGGGAAATCATTAAGAATCGAAAGGATATTATTAGGAATAGAGACCAAAAAGATAATGATAAATAGAAATTGGGACACTCTGAATCCTCTTTCGGAATTGTTGTGGTTTACCATGCAGTAAAGGGCCTATACTAATTTGGATATCAAGTGACATTGACATTATTTTCTTGGTTGGAACTTGGGAGCATGAAGAATGTAAGGTCTGTAATATTGAAGGATTTGTTTTGTGGTCAACGTGGAACAATAATTCCTCCCATAGGGGGATTGGAAGCATAGCTAAACATCTCTCCTCACATCCAACTTCATAAGAAAGATCCTCTCTATCAATACATATGGATGGAGATATTTGATATTAAGGCTAAGAATATTTATGTAGAAATATATTATTTAACACCTAGTAACTCTTCTTTTTATACAAAAAATGATCTAGATAAGAACCATCCCTACAAAATCTTAGAGCAAGATATCTACAATATGAAAAATGAAGGTAGTATCCTCCTTTTAGGAGAATTTAACGCTAGAACTGCAACCAATCAAGCTATTGTTTTAATTAATGACTCCAACCCTAATATTCTTTAGCTAGATGAGGACCTTGTTTTAGATAATAGTTACAAAAAAACTTTGAAGACCCATTAGAGAATTTGTTTGGTATTGAGTTAATCAAGATTTATGGCTCTCAATATTTAGTAATTTGCAATGGTCTAAGGAAGTGAATAAATTCTAATGGGATGAATTGTATCGAGGGACTGGGTAGCAATGTCATTGATTATGTAATATCAGATATCCCCATATACAACCAAATAGTAAACTTTCATCATTTATATGACCATGAACTTGATTATGATCATAGACCTTTAACCCTAACTCTTAAATTTTGCATGCATAAAATCTTTGTTGAAGAGCACTCTTAGAACCCAAGGAACTTACTTTTTGACAAAAAGAAAGTTGATCTTTTCTTAAAAGACATAATTAATTCTTTAAAACTCATATTATATCAGAACAATATTGAAGTTGACTATCAACATTTTAGAACAACCCTCTCTACTTCCATTAACAAATTCTCTATTGAGGTGCTACGTAAAAATAAAAATAGTAAAACTAACCCTTGGTACGATAATGGATGTAAAATTGCTAGGAAATCCATTAGGGATAATTCCAATGCATATTTAAAATATAATAAGATAAAAATATACAAAACCTTAATTAAATGAAAAAAAAAGAGTATATAAATAGAAAGCGAGAGAAGCTTTTGCACCTATTTAAGATAGATTCTAAGAAATTATGGAGGAAAGTTCTAACTAGTAAAATTAAAGAAAATAATATGATTACCCTTAAGGATTGGAATTTCTACCTTAAAAATATGTACAAATCCCCTAATATCATAGACAACATTCCAAATAGCTCTACAAGGGCTGAAGTATTTTCTATAGAAGACATTAAGTTTGCAGTTAGGCAGATCTCAAAAATAAACGCTAAGGACATCAAAGGTTGTCAAGCTAAAATATTAAAAAATGGAGGACCTATCCTTATCCCTCACATATGTAAGCTCTTCAATTTAGTTATCCAACAAGGATTCCCAAAAAAATGGAATTAAAGCCTCATTGTACCTATTTGTAAAAGTGGGGATAAAAAAAATCCCTCTAATTATAAAACCATTACAATTATCCCCATTTTATCTAAGATATACAAAAGTATTTTTTAATTTAAAAAATCGGTACATGGCTAGAAAGACATGGAAACGGAGCTAGATGCTAGGTTGGGTTTAGAGGCTACCATTCCACTATGTAACACCTTGTTACATTTAGGATCATTCCGTAGAAGTGTTGTAATGATAAAATTGGTCTTGTTTGTTGTTTCATTTATTTTAGAAAATATTTTGACACTGTGATGAGGACTAACATCTAGAATAGGTTAGAGGAGCTTAGATCCCCTTTTGAGTTAAGATATAGTATAGTAAGTATATATGAGAAAGATATTTCCAAGTTTAGGAACACTAACGACTAGTCAGAAGAAATTAATCATAATATAGGAGTCAAGCAAGGTTGTTCCCTATCCCCTAGACTTTTCAACATCTATATTGATAATTTAGAATATTTCTAAGAGTGTAAGCTTCCATAGTTAGTCATAATGTTAGAAAATATTATGGATAAAAATTGTGTTCATAGTTTTGAAACATCCAACATTTCGAGTGGACACTCCACCCATCATTGGGGACACAAAATATTTTGTGTCCTTGATGATGGGTCTGTTGGTTGTGGAGCTTGATTATATTCCTGTTTCATAGGTATTTGTTTTTAGTTGTGTTTATACCACATGAATACTATACAACACGTAATATTGTACATTGCTCCACCAGGGGGGGTTGTAGGGGGGCTTTCCCCCCCCCTGTGGGGTCCAAGGGAAAGAAGTCCCCCGATGGGGGTTCTGGGGTGAAGCTCCTGAAGGAAATTTTTTCTTGTAAATGTATATTGTAATTTCATAGTAAGTTTGGACCGTTCATTATAAGGTCGCATATCTGACGATAGAAGTTATGTTAGATATTTTTCTCTAGAAGGAAACCCTGATTTATGAGGGAATTGGATTGTGGCTATGCATCATTGCGAATATTCTATTATGAGGAGGATATTGTCAGAGAAAGAAGAGGAAGTTACAACATGTGTGTTGTACATTGTATCCTTTCATTTTTTTGGATAATAAAAAGGAAGGACCTAGCAATTTCTCTAGTGGATGTAGCCCACATTGGGTGAACCACGTATATATGTCTCTATTATATTGTGTATATTTTGTATTTTATATATGCATTTGTTTTATTTTATTGTTCCACAATCTTGATTTTCTAACAACTGGTATTAGAGTGAAAGTTAACTCACAGAAAAAGTGGGTTCCTTGTTCAAGTGGGAGAAATGGCGAAAGATGGAATTTTTAAGGTCGAGAAATTTAACGACCAAAAATACGAGTTATGGAAGATGCATATGGAAGATTATTTGTATTATAAGGATCTATTCCTACCATTGGATGGAATAACTAAGAAGTCGACGACCATGAAGGATGAAGAATGGGAGGTTCTTGACAGAAAGGCACTAGGAATGATATGGTTGAGCTTGGCAGCATCGGTGGCTTTCAATATTTTTAAAGAAAATACAATGAAGGAGTTGATGGATGAATTGGATAAAATGCATGAAAAAACCTTAGCATCCAATAAGGTATTTCTAATGAATGGATTATTTAATATGAAGACATCAGAAGGTGGGTCTATTGCAGATCAGTTAAATGAATTCAATATGGTTATTAATTAGCTAAGTTCTGTAAAAGTGGACTTTGATGATGAGGTCAGGGATCTTCTAATATTGTTCTCATTTCTAGAAAGTTGGAACGACTTGGTCATGGATGTAAGTAACTCTTTCTCTGGCTCAAAGACTTTAAAATTTGATGATGTTGTTGGTTTTATCCTTAGTGAGAAAATGCGATGAAAAAGCATAGGTGAGACATCAGGTAATGCGTTAAACATGGAGAACATGGGAAGACAAAAGGATAGAGGAAAGGGATCAGGGAACCGTGGGAATTATAGGAAGGGAAGATCCAAATCTAGACTGGGAAATATAGAGTGTTGGAATTTTTGGAAGAAAGGACATCTAAATAAAGACTACAGAGCTCCAAAGAAACAAAGAGATGGAGAATAGGAGAAAAATTAGGAAGCAAATGTAACAAGTGATGTGTTACAAGATGCTTTTATTCTTTCTGTAGATAATATTTCTGAGTCTTGGGGAGTAGATTCAGGGGATTCATTTCATTCCACACCCCATAGGAAACATTTTCTAGGTTATGTTCAAGGTGATTTTGGAAAGTTTCATTTGGGTGATGATGCACCATGCAAAATTGTTGGAATGGGAAAGGTAAAAATAAATCAAAGGAATGGAAACCAATGGTTGTTGAAAGAGGTAAGACATGCTCCATATCTAAGGAAAAATCTAATTTCAACAGGGCAGTTGGAAATTGAAGGTTGTATATCCATATTTACAAATAAGGTGTGGAAGGTCACCAAAGGATCACCGGTGATAGCAAAAGGAGAGAAGGTAGGTACATTGTATTTATGTATTGGTAATACTGAATCTTTTGTCTCTTTAGATTCTACAAGAGTGGATACAAAAATGTGGAATCATAGGCTTTGACACATGAGTGAGAAGGGGATGAAGATACTTCAAAAAATAAATGTGTTTTAGTATCTTTAACAAATTGATTTGTATTTCTGTGAAAATTGTGTTTATGGAAAACATACGAGAGTCAAATTTCTCAGAGTCAGAAAAGAAAAGAAGAGTGAAAGGTTAGAGATTGTTCATACATATGTATGGGGACAATATCATGTATCATATATTGGTGGCTCTCATTATTATGTTACTTTTATTGATGATGCAACTAGAAAAATTTGGGTTTATTGCATTCGACAAAAATCAGATGTTTTCGACACTTTTAAGAAATGGAAATCTTTGGTTCAGAATGAGATAGGAAAAATTTTGAAGTGTCTCAAACCGGACAATGGAGGTGAATATTGCAGCAAGGAGTTTGATTATTACTATTCATACCATGGGATTTGTAGAGAGAAGACAGTTMTAGGAACACCACAAGAAAATGGTGTGTCAAAAAGAATGAACAGGACAATCATGGAGCGTTCAAGGAGTACGAGATTGCATACTCATTTTCCCTTATAGTTCTAGTAAGATGATGTAGATATTGATGTTTACTTAATAAACAAAATACCTTCTATCTCTTTTGATGGTAGAATTCCAGAGGAGGCATGGACAGGTAAAAGGTAAACTATTCTTTTCTGAAGACTTTTTCTTGTGAATCATTTGTCCATATTGATAAATAAAATAGAAAAAATCTTGAGGAAAAATCCAAGAAGTGTACCTTTATTGGATATAGTGTTAATGATTTTGGTTATTGCTTATGGGATTATGAAAATCACAAAATATTTAGGAGTATAGATGTCATATTCAATGAGAAGGTCATGTACAAAGATTAGTTGTAGGGAAAGAAACAAGAAAAATAAAAACCATAATGCAAAGTGCTTGATGAGATCACTGAAAAATAAATTCCAAAGGTACCAGAAAATCAAAATGTACAACAACAGAAGAAACAAGTACCTCAAACTCCTACAAGTGTTGTTAGAAGATCTACCAGGTTAAGTAGACCCTATGAATGTGTTATGTTCCAAAGACCTGAATACAAAAGAACCACAATGGATATAGAAGAAAAATATGCAAAATCTCTTTTATTAATATCAAACCCTTAGAGTAGGGAAACACCATACAATGGATCCTATTATGGAAGGGATCCTCTCATGTTCACTTTCCTCTTTGAGGGGGGTTCCTCCTATTGAGCTACTACTCCAAATACAATACTTCTCTTCATATCCCATTACATTGCTTGAACTCCTTTATATAGTGATACCATCACCTAAGAACATTCCCACTACCTCTCTAACTACCTAATAAAATGATACTCTCCTTCATTGTATTATTTATTGTTGGATGATTCTAGTGAACCAGAATGTTATGAAGAGGCAATGCAAGTAGACACTAAAAAGAAGTGAGAGAAAGGCATGAAAGAGGAAATGGATTCCATGATAAATAACTAGAATTGGGATTTGGTTCAATTGCCTGTAGGAAAAAGAGCATTTCATAATAAATGGGTTTACAAGTTGAAGGAAGAAGATGGAGGCAAAAAGCAATACAAGGCTAGACTTATTGTAAAGGGGTTTGCGAAAAAGAAAGGTATAGATTTTGATAAAATATTTTATCCTTTTGTTAAAATGACTTCAATTAGGACTATTTTAAGTCGTGTGGCAGTAGAAGATTTACATCTTGAACAATTACATTTAAAAACATCTTTTCTCCATAGGGATTTGGAGGAAGATATTTATATGCAACAATCACAAGGGTATGAGGTTAAAGGGAAGGAAAATTTGGTACGCGGGTTGAATAAGAGATTGTATGTCCTAAAGAAAGCTCCAAGGCTATGGTATTTAAAATTTAACAGGTTTATAATAGAACAAGGTTATAGTATATGTCATTCTTATCACTGTCTTTATTTTAAAAAACTAGAAAATCGAAGCTATATTATCTTGCTATTGTGTGTACATGACATGCTTGTTGCATTGTCTAATATGCAAGATATAAATGTGCTCAAGAAGAAATTAGATAATTCATTTGCGATGAAGGATTTGGGTTCTGCAAAGAAAATCCTTTGTATGAGAATAACAAGAGACAAGAAAAATCACTAATTGACATTGTCTCTCGGTGAGTACATAGAGAAGGTGTTGGAGAGGTTTAGAATGTAGAATGCAAAACTAGTTAGTACACCTTTGGCTAGACATTTCAAATTAACTAAGGAAATGTGTCCCAAGACACGGGAGGAGATAGAATACATTTCCAGGGACCCTTATTCATCAACAGTTGGCAACTTGATGTATGTGATGGTTTGCACAAGACCAGATATTGCACATGCAGTGGGAGTTGTGAGAAGGTATATAAATAATCCAGGTAAAGAACATTGGGATGTAGTAAAGTGGATTCTCAGGTATTTCAGGGGTACTTCTACTCATTCATTATGTTTTGGAGGTTCAGACACTGTTCTACAAGGATATGTTGATTTAGATATGGAAGGTGATAAAGATAGCAGGAGGAGCACCAAAGGGTACGTTTTTACTGTAGGTGGAACAACAATAAGTTGGATTTTGAAATTGCAAAAGTTTTTTTCACTTTAAATAATAGAGGCAGAGTATATTGTTGCTACAGAGGCTAGTAAAGAGATGATTTGGTTACAGAGGTTTATGAAGAAATTGGGAAGAAACAAGAGAATAACATGTTGTACTATGACAGTGAGAGTGCCATTCATATTATAAAGAACTTGAGATTCAAAATTAACTTACAATCAAATAGATTTTAACATGTAACATCGTTTCAGTTTATTTGTAGTTATTTTTTACTTTCTCTTAAAGTTTATGGATAGACTAATTATCATTAAATTTGTTTAAGGGTGTCACACTAGGTATGGGAAGAAGAAAGTAACTCCACACTTGGATGATTTTCATTACCATGAAACATAACCTTTGGTTTCATCTTCCAATTGACTCTTCCTATCACCTACAACTCTTGACATTTAGCCTAAATAATATTTACAATGATATTTACAAAATACCATAATCATGAGGATTAGGTATCCAACATTATCCCCTTAATCCGAAGGGGTGTTTGTGAGTCCAAGCATCATTATGAAATTTCAATCTTTTCTCTTCCAAATGCTCTGGTGAAGATATCCACAATTTTATTTATTTGTCAAAAAATGTATCATGTGAATAGTATTGGCGTCTATATGATATTGGATCAGGTGATACTTTGTGTTGATATAATTAGTTTGATCATGGAATATGATATTCTTGGACAACTTGATTGCATAAGTATTGTAGACTAGAAGAGGATTATAATTCACTTTTTTCTCTTAAAAATATTCAATTATTTTCCTTAGCCATCCAATATCCTTTGTTTCTTCTGCAAATGCCACATATTCTTCCTATGTTGTGGAATTTGCTAGAACTGATTGTTTTTGTGATCTATAGGAGACAACTACTGATCCAAGATTCATGAGATAGGATAAAGTTGACACTAAATTTTATTTATCCCCAAAAACGTCTGAATCTGAATATCCAATCAATTTGAAGTCATCCATCTTATAATACTTGAGTCCAAAATCTTGAGTTCTCTTCAATCATTTTAGAACCCTTTTTTCAATATACCAATGTCCTTCACAAGGTTTTTGCATGAACCTAGAAAGAATCCCAACAACAAATCAAATATATGGTATGGTGGGGGCAAGGTATATAAGAATTCCCAAAAATTGTTTGTACTTAGTTGCATCCTCAAATTCATTCCCTTATTTTGATGTGAGTTTTAAATTATGTTCCATTACAGTAGAAACATGGCTACACTTTTCCATGCCAAACTTGTTCAATAATTCTCCAATATAATTCTTTTTTGAGATGAATATGTACTATAAAAACCATATAATTCTAAACATCATTAAGTTTCATAAGCAATTTATTTATAAACTGAAACAATAATTTCATAACATAACATTGAATTTCATAACAGCAACTTTAGTAACTTAGATTTATCAATAAATACTGAATTCATGGTAGAATGAAATAAATACATAACTTAACAAAGTACCTGGTTCTGATGCTAATTTATGTTGCCTCTTTGCCTTGCTGCTGCCTTCCTGCTACTTGATACACAGATCAACCCTGCCACAAACAAGAGAATAACTGCCCAATCCTACTGTCCTCCCTGCCAACTAGGAAAACTACCTAGCTCCAGGATATCTACGGATATCCTAGCCCCCGTGGCCAAAACCTCCAGCAACTCGGTGCCTCAACTGTTCAAAAGCCACAGTCAGAAACTCTGTGCTCACAACAAATCTCATAGTCTGTAGAATCCATCCTCCATCCCATGTCGAATGCCCCTCACATAAACCTCCCTTTCTCCCTTATCCCTCCTTCACCGACTCCTCCTTTTACTCCCTTACCTGCCCCCGTCCCCGTGCCTTATCCCTCCATTAATGTTTTATCTTCTCGGGATTCATAGGCTATCCCTCTCTGCATATGCAACCATTTTATAACATTTCTCATTCATTGCTTACATTTATTTCTCAGGTCATTAAATGTGATCTGTAGTTAAAGTATTACTTAGTTAACCACAATTATTTCCTTTAATTAATTTTACTTTATAATCTTTAATCATTTATTCAACTAGGGTCGTTACATACACCCACCCTTCAAGAAACTTCGTCTCGAAGTTAAGGTATCTGATGGTACAAAGGAAAAGAGAATGGTTCACACATTTATAGCAAGTAACTGACATTATCAGTAAGCAAGTCAAGAAAGTTCATACATACTAGTGTATATGTACAAGAATTGCATGTGTAACTAGTACATGCAAGTCTCGTGCATGTACTAATAATCAAACTGTCATCCTTTAGTAATTTATGTATGCATTCAATCCAGTCAACAAGACTAGTCTTTTATAAAAGACAACAATCAATCAATTGTTTGAGAAATTATTTAATCACAATTATCCGGTTTAACAATTTTATTTTAAACAGCTGTGGGTTAATTATGTCATAATGAATATCCATGTATACACATTTCTCTCCTTATTCCACCACAAGGCAGATCTCCATATTGTCACAACTATTACTACTCATCCTTCCTCCCTAACCTACTTCCAACTCCATTCCTATCCTTCCTCTGCTAG
Organism: Picea sitchensis; assembly: GCA_010110895.2. Lineage (NCBI taxonomy): Eukaryota > Viridiplantae > Streptophyta > Pinopsida > Pinales > Pinaceae > Picea > Picea sitchensis. Next base: position 10,334 of record SNQJ01S0094328.1, read on the forward strand.
ACTATCTTGGAGCATCAACTATATTGACCTAACTCCAAATAGAACTCGTAAGTGGAAGTGTCACTATCTCGACCAAGCTTCCCTAGCAGGCAACTGACAGTCATCATCACACGTCTTGGGGAGCGTGAACTAGCACCGTTCTCCCATGACTTCAGGTTTCGGAGGATACACGGTGGGAAATGCCTCCACCCCTCCTAATCA
>SNQJ01S0094328.1:24091-36645 GCA_010110895.2 Picea sitchensis
ATGTATTGATATTGTTAATTAATTTCAGGGTTAGTACTATAATTGGAATTGTCCAAACTCACAGTTGTATGATATCAGACTCTTCGATTTGATAAAGCTAGTCTCTCTGTATATAAGTCTTTGTGTGTGATTATTTTCTATGTAAAGAATCCAATGCCGTATCAAGAGTCTCGGGCCCTTTAAAGGCAGGGTTTCCACTATTGTGACACACCTCTAAGGTCGTATCAGTAGTCTCGGGCTCTTTAAAGGCAGAGTTCCCACCACTGTGACCTCCTGACAGAGCTTACTAGTTTCTGCCTGAGCAGTCGGCCAGGAGCCTATCTGACATTCTCTCTCTCCAGAGCAGAGAACTAAGATTAAACGCCCTGTTTTCCTGTGCAGAAATATTAAAATCTACTACTATGGATTATTCCGTCTGTGTTCGTACTATACATAACACAGTATGTCGTTTAATGCTTGTAGTTACTTGTTGTGCGCCTTATGTCTATGGTCGTTTAATGCTTGCAGTTACTTGTTGTGCGCCTTATGTATTCTTGTTGTGATCATCGTGGTTGCATCTTGTTAGTCGTCGGGTGGCGACATAGAGTCAAGTGTGTCTGTTTCCTTTTTACATGCGCACACACACCTTAAACAAAAAAAAAATTGCTCCTGTTATCAGAGTTGTTGTCGTAACGAGGAGGTTGTTAGACTTTATGAGCCACTTTGGTGGACCTTTCTAAGACAGTTTAGGTTTCTTAGCTTATTGAGATGGTGTTAAATTCTCATCAATACTTTTCCTTTCAATCATCGCAATCACATCATCCAAATGAACTTCATGTTCTAATGAAGTGGATGCAACTTTTTCATGAGGGGGAGGTGGAACTTCAAAAGGATATTCCAAATATTTATCCAAGATAGGGGTCCTCGGGCTTCAATATGTGGAATATCATCATAAAAGTTGTGATATGTATTTACATTAGTGAATTTATCTAGATGATCAAGCTACCTCTCAATAATGTTTTCATTCTTGGAGGATTCAAGAAAAATTACATATCTAGAAGGAATGAATTTCATCTTTACCTCATTGTAAAAATGATATTCCTTCATGGTAGTTGAGTACCCCATGAAGATGAGCTTCCTATTCCTTGCATCAATCTTGTTTCTTTTCTCTTTTGGAAATAAGGAACAGTAGGTGGAACCAAAGACCCTGATATGCGTCACCAAAGGAATGTTTCCACACCAGATTTCATAAGGAGTCTTATTTTCAAGATATTACTATGGACACCTATTTTTCACATCAACTACACATAGAACTACATCAGCCCAAAAAATCATGTTTATATGTTTGAAAAACATCATGGAACAAACCATATGTTGGAGAGTCGTGTTGATTCATTCTGCTACACGATTTTGTTGAGGATTGTATGGAACTATTATTTGATGTTTGATCCCATGTTGGTCAAGACAGTTTTAAATTACATTAGTTCTATATTCTCTTCAATTATTAGTATGAAGAGAGACAATATGAGGTTGAGCTTCATTTTGGATCCATGTATGAATATTTTTAATAGTTTCAAAAGGTTGTGTTTTATATTTCAACAACTAAACCCAATACATATCAGTGTAATCATCAATAAAAAAATGACATATTTATTGTCATTAATAGATGGAAAAGGCATGGGGCCAGAAAAATCAGAATGTATCAATCCAAGTTTTCTACATATTCTGGAAGTATAATCATCAAATGGTTGTTTGCAATGTTTTACAAGGATACAAGCATCGCATTGCTTCAAATTCCTAGGAATAGCAGGAAAACCTAAAACACCATTCTTTTTCAATAAACAAAGGCTATCATAAATTAATGTGACCAAATATAGCATGGCATAATATACTAGATGGAATTGTATCTTCATCGTGATGAGAGAGGTATGCATAATTATATGAATGAGAAGATGTCCCTTTCAGCTCAAACAATCTTCCATATTCCACCTCTTTCATGACGACCATGTTGTTAGAAGCCTTACTTATTTTAAATTTTCCACCAAAGATATGAATATATTGGCCTGATTGTCAAATATGCACAAGAGATAGCAAGTTCCTTCATGACTGAGGAAGATAGAGCACATCATTCAAAATAGAATTCGTGAGTCCAAGCAATTTAATCCTAATGGTATCAATTCTTGAAGGTTTGAGACTTGATTTATCTGCAAAATAAACTATGTCATCTACATTGTCATTGAAATATTAAAAAATAGATTGAAAAAAAGAATGATCTCAACAATCATGTAGAACACATTCTTAATTAATTGATAAAAGATATTTTTAATTAATTGTATTTTATTCAACCATATAAATTATGTGTTGCATTGGTTTTTGAGATGAGGGGATGCGTCCATGTGACAACTAGAGCACAACCCAAAATTTTTCAGGGGACGACTATATATATATATATATATATATATATATATATATATATTATAAACATTTGTAGTTTCTTCAAGCTTGTAAGCATAACAAGCTATACTATATAGTATTATGCACAACCCTTACCTATCGATTCTGGAAAAAAAATGAGCAATATAAAAAAGGGTCGAGTGACATTCCATTATTGACTACTAGACTAGAGAAAATGCACTTTAGCTCTAGGAAAGTTAAGTGATAATTGAAACTATGGAATTTTTTCTTCTTCGTATTTCTTGTTAATGATGATTATGTTAAAAGATAAAATACATTCCCTTCTCAATAGGTTTTGTAGATTTTTACGGCTATGTTGAAAACCACTATAAAACACTTTGGTTCTGTAAAAACATTAGATTCATATTTTAGATTAAGAAGGTAATTGAATAGGAATTTATTCAAACATTTAGTATCCCAATAGAAGTCACTACTATCTGATTATTTTATCAATTCTTGAGGTTGGGATGGTGGAAGCACTAGACTTGAATGACTCCTAAAAACTCATGTACAATATGTAAAACCTAAGATGACCAAAAAAATGAGAAGAATAATAGGAGTAACCACAAGGATCAACCCTTTGAAATGTTGCATTTCCTATTTTTTTTTACATGGAAGTTTTGATTGTTGTAACATTGTTTCTGAAAATACAATATTTAATTCACAAAAATCCCAAATTGAAACCCATCATACAAAACGTATGTTTTGAGATGCAAATTTTATAATATATTTAGATTCAATGCAATACAAAAGTAATGGATGGTAGAAATGATATTATTGTCCAATCATCAATTTCCATGATTTCCAATACTGAATATATATGCCCAGAATATCCACGAAATTTGACGCCAAAATCCCTGAAATCTTCCCAAAACATCCTCTAAATCTATCAAAAACGTCCTTGAAATCTATCTAAAACATCTTGGGGATGACCAACAAATCTCCGAGTCCATGATGGAGTCTCCATCAATTTGAGTAAGTTTCCTAAAAATCCCCAAATTCCCTCCAAAGATCTGACTGGTAAAGTTTACGAAGGTATACATACCCTACCCCCCTCTGGATTTGAACCTGTGACTTCTTAAGAGGAAACACATGTTCTTAGACATTAAGCCCACTCAGACTGTATAAAAATGTTAATTATATATAATTTAAAATAATTATAAAACACTTAAAATTTGTAATAATGTACTACTTATTAAATTAAAAGAAAATTAATGAATGTATATTTTATTTATTTTGTTAAGATTGTGAATAGTGGTCAATAAAAGGCAAGGCCTAATGCATTAATTTTATGTTTATGTTTACGAACATTCTATGGTTAATTTATTGATCAGAAACATGAATTGTTCACATATATACACACGTGTATACTATTTAGAGTATTCAAATCCATGTTTTAAGAATATAATTAATAGATTCAAAACTAAAAAAAATAAAAGTGTTTTAACTAGTTGAAAAATGTTTTATTTTTTATTTTTATAAATTATTAGTTTAGTTGATTTTGTATGTCCTTCAATATATTGTATTTAATGCTTAATGATTAAGAATATGTGTTTTCTTTCAAAAAGTTTAAAGTTCAAATCTTGAGGGGGTAGGATATGTATACCTCCGTAGACTTTACTAATAAAATTCTTGGACAAAAAAGTCTTAATTTAACATATCAATTTATATTGTTTGTAATATGATGTACTTTCTATTACCTCCAACATTACAAATCACAGTTTTGAAACCATTTATTTAATTTTTAAAATTAATTATTATAATTACTATGAGATTTAACCTATAATTTTTATTAAATTTTATGATTTAAAAAAAAAAATGGAGATACAAAAACTCATCAATACACCTTCACTCAATATTTCATCGTAATCCTCATTCTATGCATAGATTATGCATTTACTCAATATTTCAGAATCTTAACCCTCATTATATGCATCAATTATGCATTTTGTCATTTGTGATAGCAAATAGTTTTTAGATTTTTAAATTAATTTTATTTATTTCAGAAATGTTTTGTAAATTATTTAAAAAGCAATAATAAAGGTATTGTTGTTTTAGACTTTTGTATGTAAATTGTGTATGAAGTTTATGAAAGTCGAGTGTACACTCTAATCATCATCATATATTGTTGAAGTCGAGAAAGTGAAAAAAAAAAGTATTGGGAAAAACCAATACAATTCAATGCATAATTATATATATTAATAATTAAATTAAAAATGATATAGGACAAAAACCAATACAATTCAATGCATAATTATACATATTAATAATTAAATTAAAAAGGATATAGGACTAAGAGGAAAATNTGTGTATGAAGTTTATGAAAGTCGAGTGTACACTCTAATCATCATCATATATTGTTGAAGTCGAGAAAGTGAAAAAAAAAAGTATTGGGAAAAACCAATACAATTCAATGCATAATTATATATATTAATAATTAAATTAAAAAGGATATAGGACAAAAACCAATACAATTCAATGCATAATTATACATATTAATAATTAAATTAAAAAGGATATAGGACTAAGAGGAAAATATTTTATTCTTGAGGCAAAGAATATATCTCCTTTACTCTTTAATATTTTTAATTTCTTTCCAATTTAACCTTTTTTTTTTTTAAATAAAAAAGTTTGTATTACCTTAAAAAGTTGTAATAGCGATACATGTCATTAGATATTTCAAAACCTACCACTTTTTCTGCCACATGCATGGAAACAAGAACAAGTGGTCTATATAGAACTTATAGACAATCTAGTATACCAGAACCAGAGTCTTGTTAAAACAAAATTCAACTATAAATGTAGCCTATCTAGACCTGAAAAAATGATAGTAAAAACTATAAACTTTTGGCGAACCCGAGTGTCCATCATGCAAGAAAATGAAGGTGAACGACTAGCAGCACGTTGGGCAGCGACTCTTTGCAAATTTGTTTGAAAAGGATTTGAGCAACATATCCAGACAACGATTGAGGATGTGTTGGATTTGAAGTTGGTTTGTCATCTCTCGACGCATATCGAAAATCAATTCGAAATGGTCCTCTGAAAATGTGTGTGGACTGGGAATATCTTTCTTGGAGCTTAGATCATGGTCCGGCAAGCCTGGATGAACTGGCTCTTCCTCGAACAAATCCAGATGAGGCTCCTCCTCAGCTAGGCACTCGTCCAATTATGTCATGATGGCCTCATTGAGAGGCCCACTGATGTTTGGAGTTGTCCCTTTAATGGAGTCATCCTGCCACTGTGGAGGGATTTCTTCCTCTATCACACAACCACCCATAAAAGTATCAGGGTGGAATAGGGGGAAGGCATTGTCTATTGGTTTAGTCCACCCATTGATGTCCTCTATCCAATTTGGAGGAATTTCCTCCTCTACTCGACAACCACCAGAATTTATCACAAGGTGGGGAATTTGAGGCATTGGCTCTAGATTGTCAAGGGGAAGTTGAGCATCATCGTGCCATTTTTTATCAGAGTGGGGAGGGTTGACTGGGCTGCTAAAAGGGTTAAGAGGAAAATAGGGGGCTAAGGACGGGCTTGCACGCTGGTGGCGGGATACAAAGATGTAGTAGCTCGACCTGTGTTTGGGATTGCCCCTTTCGCGAGGCATGGCGTAAACACACCAAAGAGAAATAGTGAGAAACAGGTTGTACATAGGCACCAATGGAGAGGGAAAATCAATAAAGGCTTAGATCCAGCGGAAGGAGATTTCAGGTGAAGGATGAAGAGCCAAATGTAAATGAAGGATCAACTAGCCACACCGAGTGCTTACCTTAATGAAAACTAGTGAGATGAAAGGGAGAGGCACCATGAAGGATGAGGTAATGTCACGCTTCTTCCTCGTACCTGCTCCAAAGATCCATAACTGGTGTGGAATGTGCATCATTAATTGTCTCTGGTTGTCCCAGTGCATTATCTCCCTCACAACTTGAATGTTATGCATGATGAAATGACGTAGAGGGAGGTTGGTGATGATGGGATTTAATTGTACTCGTCACATGAGTGATAGGTAGCATAGTGTTGACAGGTGTCACCCCATCCAGGGTCTTTCCAATTTAACCTTAACATTGTTATAATATTTATATTTTATTTATTTTTATTTGTAATTTAATTATTCTTCATTTAAAAAAAAAAAGAGGATAAAAAAACTCATTAATACACATTCACTCAATATTTTGAAATCTTAACCCTCATTCTATGCATAGATTATGCATTTACACAATATTTTGGAATCTTAACCCTCATTCTATGCATCAATTATGCATTTTTTCATTTGTGATAGCAAATAGTTTTTAGATTTTACATTTTAAAATTAATTTTATTTATTTGATAAATGTTCTGTAAATTATTTAAAAATCAATAATAAACATATTTTTGTTTTAGACCTTTGGATGTAAATTGTGTATGAAGTTTATGGAAGTTCAACATTTCGAGTGTACACTCTAACCATCATCATCCACTGTTGAAATCGAGAGTATTGAAAAGATAGCTAAGGGAAGGAGGTTATAAAATTTATAAAAAAAAAATGAACTTTAAACGAACGTGGAAAAAAAAAGGTGTTGTGAAAAACCAATACAATTCAATGCATAATTTTATATATTAATAATTAAATTAAAAAGGATATAGGACTAAGAGGAAAATATTTGATTCTTGAGGAGAAGAATGTATCTCCTTTTCTCTTTAATATTTTTAATTACTTTCCAATTTAACCTTCTTCTTTTTTTAAAGAAAAAAGTTTGTATTATCCTAAAAAGTTGTAATATCGATACATGTCATTACATACTTCAAAACATGTCACTTGCTTTGCCACATGCATGGAAACCAGAACAGGTAGCCTGTAGAATTTATAGACAATCTAGTATACCAGAACCAAAGTCTTGCTAAAACAAAATTCAACTATAAATGTATCCTATCTAGACCTGAAAAACATGACAGTAAAAAAGTTAAAATTTTGGAAAACCCGAGCGTCCATCATGGAAGAAAATGAAGGTGAATGACTAGAAGCAAGTTGGGAAACGAATCTTTGCAATCTCATTTGAAAAGGATTCGAACAACATGTCCAGACGACGGCTGAGAATGCATTGGCTTTGAAGCTGGTCCTCCATCTCGCGACCCATCTTGAAAATTAGTTGCAAATGGTCCTCTGAAAATGTGCGTGGACTGAGAATATCTTTCTTAGAGCTTAGATCATGGCCAACCAAGGCTGGATGAACTAGATCTTCCTCAAAAAAATCCATATGAGTCTCCTCCTTAGTTAGGCACTCATCCAATTTTGTCTCGATGGCCTCATTGAGAGGCCCAGTGATGTTTGGAGTTATCCCTTTAATGGAGTCGTCCCGCCACTATGGAGGGATTTCTTCCTCTATAACACAACCACCCATAACAGTATCAGGATGGACTAGGGGGATGGCATTGTCTATTGGTTTAGTCCTCCCATTGATTTCCTCCATCCAATTTGGAGTAATTTCCTCCTCTACTGGACAACCACCAGAATTTATCAAAAGGTTGGGAATTTGAGGCATTGGCTCCAGATTGTCGAGGTAAAGTTGAGCATCAATGGGGAGGGATGAATGGGCTGCTAAAAGGGTTAGGAGGAAAAGAGGGGGTTGAGGGTAGGCCTGCATGCCGGTACTGGTCTACAAAGATGTAGTAGGTTGACCCACATTTGGGCTTTCCCCTTTCGTGAGGCATGGCATATACACACCAGAGAGAAATAGTGAGAAACAAGTTGTACATAGGAACCAAGGGGGAGGGAAAATCAATAGAGGCTCGGCTCTAGCAGAAGGAGATTTTAGGCAAAGGATGAAGAGCCAAATGTAAATGAAGGATCAACTAGCCACACCGAGTGCTTACCTTCAAGAAAACTAGTGAGATGAAAGGGAGAGGCACAATGAAGGCTCAGGTGATGTCACCTTGCTTCCTCATACCTACTCCAGAGAGCCATAACTGGTGCGGAATGTGCACCATTAATTTTCCATGGCTGTCCCAGTGCATTATCTCCCTCACAGCTTGAATGTTATGCATGATGAAATGATGTAGGGGGAGGCTGGCGATGAAGGGATTTAACTGCACTCACATGAGTTTCGTGTAGCATAGGGTTGGCAGGTGTCACCCCATCCAGAGTATTTCCAATCTAACCTTAATATTGGTATAATATTTATATTTTACTTATTTTTAATTGTAATTTAATTATCCTTTCTAACCCTGCTCTCGATTAGTTAATTTTTCTTTTTCTTTCCATTATATCTCTCTTATTTTGCAATTTTTTTTAATAATTATTTCCAATTATTATCGATAATTCTCTTCTTCCTTAATCTCATAATTGTCACCATCATAACCTTAAATTAATTCTTATTATATCACTTAATTATTTAGTAGTTAATTTTCTCATTGAACGTTAATTTCTCTTTCACNTCATATGTGTGTGACATTTCTTATTTATAAAAGAAATAATATCATTTATCAAATTATAAGAAGTACATCTTACTATAAAATATATATATATATACAAATAATCATTTCAATTATGAAATTAGACAAATTAAGATAGTTTTTTTGGGGTAAGAATGTTTTAAATTACTTGTTATAGAATATCACATATAAACATATAGTATGTTGATGACACATTTGGAATAAAAGGAAACCCATCTTCCACAACCAATGCTCAAGCTTATAGCCGCCCTTAGGGGTCAAAAAAATATNTTTGAATGTTTTTTAACCTTTATAACCTCCTTCCCCAACTATATTTTTAATTCTCTCAACTTTAACATTCCCTGATGATGGGTAGAGTTGGAAGTTTCATAAACTCCATACACAATTTACATCCAGAAATCTAAAACAACATTACGAGGAACTGTGAAAGGCTATTGTGATTCTAAATTACAATATTAACAATTTAATTGCTTCTCCAAGGAATCTCTTGTCTCACAATAAGTGAGTCTCATACACCAATTTGATGTTTGACCTCACAGTTTATTTAAAATTAGATTATTATTATTATATTAAAACTCATATGTGTGTGACATTTCTTATTTATAAAAGAAATAATATCATTTATCAAATTATAAGAAGTACATCTTACTATAAAATATATATATATATACAAATAATCATTTCAATTATGAAATTAGACAAATTAAGATAGTTTTTTTTGGGTAAGAATGTTTTAAATTACTTGTTATAGAATATCACATATAAACATATAGTATGTTGATGACACATTTGGAATAAAAGGAAACCCATCTTCCACAACCAATGCTCAAGCTTATAGCCGCCCTTAGGGGTCAAAAAAATATTCGAGTATGAAAGTTTGTCTCCTATCTATAGAGTTCAACAAAATTATTGGCCTATCATGAGCTATGGCAATGAAAATAAGACCAAAACAATATTCTAAGATAAAAACACAATTAGACCTGAGGTAGAACCTGTCCTTGCTAAGGGGAGGTTTGACTGCTCAGTAGAAGAGGAACATGAATGCACAGGAGAATGGCATCCTGAGCAGTCATAACCGAAACCAGGAGATGGAGAATTGTGCCAACATGCAGAGCCACGTGCTAAGAGATGCATTGATTTAAGTGCTCAGTGTTGAATTTCAAGTTTGCAATCTCACTAGGCATTTCGAAGACAAGACGAAAAGGTCATTTCTAGAACAAGAATTGAACTGAGCTAAATGTTATGTCTATGACTCTTTCAAGCTGATGGGAGGGGAATCGACAAGAGAAAAGGCAACTCGATTTTCATCTAAAACACGTGGAGAAGCTGCATGAACGGTGGAAGATGTTAGAGGGTCAGGGGAGGCTCAGGACCAACACCCACAGCAACAAATTCTGCATCATCCCATTCAACTCTACATGCCCATATTACTACTTCTTCCTTCATAGAAAGAACACTTTGGTATCCTAGGCTGAGGGGTGGAGAATTCATAAGAAGCCCCTGCATAATTTCTTTGACTAGCCTTTCTTCCACGGGAACTTCTTTACCTTGAACGAGTTCATTCCCCGATTCTGGGCATCAAGATGGAAAGGAGAAAAGGAGAAAAATGTCCCCTTGACAATGGAAGAACACAATTTATGATTCAAGTCAAAGGGCATAATCATAGGGCTTAGTTCGTAAAATCCAAAACTTCATTGTATTGCCATCCATTAACGAAATGAATCGTCCAATATAGCAAGTTGAAGAACACTTCATAAATGATGCCATAACTGAAATCTTATTCGAGCAATTAGCCATCACCTTTATAATACCAATGCCCACATGAAGTGCAAGCTTCTCACGCTCCACCAGATAGCCAATGTTCCACCCTCGACGAGACATGCTACCTCCTGCGGTGGATTGTATAGAGGATCGGGCTGCCAGCTAGCGCTACTTCCTCTTACCATCTACATGATAATCATCATTGTGACACCCCATTGGGGTGACAAATTAACATAGTTAATATTCTTTTGAAAGATTAATTTCTAAATGTTTACGGTAGTAGTACAAGCATATCTTTACAAAGTGTAATAACATTTGAACATGAATCTAATATATCATAGTGGTTATTAATATTTAACACTGAATTTAAAGGTATTAAGAATTGAATTTTAAATAGTATATTTGAACTTATAAGAGTTAGAAATTTAAATCAAAGAATTAAAAAGATAATTATGCATATAACTTGCTAATGTTTCTTATTGGTGAATCAAAGTGAATAGTTGTCTTAGGTTTTACTAGAATTGTAATTCTTAGTAATTGAATTAATTCTTAGTAATTGAATTAATATGTATGTCCCTCTACTTATGTACACATTGACATATACATTCTTGTACTAGTGTACAAAACAATAATTCAATACAACATAATGAATCAAAGTTAAGTGCATATTCAATATAATTTTGTTAAAAATCCATACAAAATAATGAATCAAGTTAAGTGCATATTCAATGTAACATTCTTAGAAAGCATATTTTTCATTCATGACATTTAAGTAAATACTCATGTACACATTGACATACGCATGTTTGTATTAGTGTACAAAACAATAATTCAATACAAAATAATGAATCAAATTAAGTGCATATTATCCCAGATGGGGTGACACGTAGCACTCAAATGTTACGTTCCACAGGGCCTGGTCAGGCTATAAATAAGGATGGTTGGCTCCCATCCCCTCGACATTAAGAATCTGAGCCAGCCATAACTGCAAGCCAACATCCATGAGACTTTTCCTTCACGTGAATAGCCAGTTATCCATCGAATTCAATGTTAGCGAGCCAGTCATGGAAGCCATCCCATAGCACCTTCCAGTTATTATCCACCTCTACATCTACCTTCCTCATTTCATTTTTGGCCTGCACCAGGCTCGCAGTCTAGAGCTTGGGAGAGGCCATTGTTGTATCCACTGTAATTTCTCCATTAGCTTCGTCTTCTCGATGCCCTGGGATCATGGAAAGTCGCGTCGTGGCCCAGCCTAGTACAACATGGCTGTAAGGCAGAAACGGTTGCAAAACATGAGAGAGCGCTCTCAATTGCTCGCACCTAGAAAGCTCAGCTTGCTCGGAGAGATGACAGGGAAAGGATGGCCTAGTCGCCTCCAACAATTTTTGTGGAGGAGGTCATCCTGGAAGAGGCCATCCAACTCCCTCCAGAGGACATGCTCTTCACGGTGCCAGAAAATTGGCAGCCCCCAACTAGCCTCCATGGGGACGAAATTCAGCCAGGTATAGCGGTTCAACACAGTGTAAGCACCATGGCCTCACCAATGGAGGATTTCCATGTCTTTTACATTGAGGAAGAAATTCCGAACGAGTGCCTCCAAATGGCCCAGAATGGCATACTCTCGGAGGGTCTCACTCCACTGACAGTCTTAGAGCACGAAGCCAGGAGCACAGGGACGGAAGAAGAGGCCGGGTTTGAGGAGCGGAGTGTGACAACAGGACACCAGGAGGGCGTGAAGGATGGAACGTGGGATGCAACAAACGAGGCAGAGGATGGGCGCACTTCGAAGGAGGGTGGCATGGTCCTCGCGCCACCTCCCATTCCAACTCCCTCAAATCAGTGGCATGTCCCTCCGCCCTTCTTGCATGCAGATCATCTTGATTTGAGGCGCCAGATGGCAGACTAGGCCTACTATGGCACACTCATAA
>SNQJ01S0094330.1:8162-30767 GCA_010110895.2 Picea sitchensis
TGAGCATTCCTTCCTAGTTTCTTTCGTTTCTGGGGAATCTTGTGAGAAGGGAGGGCCCACCTTCTTCACAAGATTCACCCATTAGTTCTGTAATGTGTTAGTATTATTTCTGTTCATGCCTTGATTAAATTATGTTTTGTTGAAACTCTACTTTACTGAACTCTGTTTTGCTGAAACTCTGCTTTACTGATTGTTGCATTGTTTTCGTATGATTCATGCTTGGGTAATTGTTAATCATTCTGATTGGTAACTCTGTTTGATGAATTTATGAAAGTGTGATAATCAGAAACAGGTGTTGAAGATTCCTGCTTGGGGAATAGGGTCTTCTTCTCTGTTAAGAGATAATTAGCCTTCAGTGTGTATCAACCATTTTGATTAGTAATGAGTTCATGAAAGTGTGGTAGTCGGAAACAGGTGCTGAAGATTCCTGCTTGGGGAATAGGGTCCTATTTTCTGTTACAGAATAGTTGATATTTCCTTTTGTAGTATCGTAAAAGATTTCTTTCCTAGGTTGTCATTTCTTAATGTAATCCAGGATTCTTTGGATAATTATTTCTTTAGACTTTGAACTCTGTAATAGGTAGGTTGTTTTTCTGTAATTCAAAGTAGAACTTCAATTTATTCAAGGCAAAGTGTGATTAATGTACTTTACTACAACTCTAGATTGCTTTTGAAATTGAGCATATACAGTGTGTGATTTCCTTTGAAATAACAGACTTCCCTGGGTTGACAATTTATGTAGCATTGATTGTTTAGTCAAATAAGCAATTACAGTGACCAACATTTTGGCGCCGTTGCCGGGGAAGGTAATTATAGATTTCAAAAGAACTTATGTTCTTTCAGATATAACGATTGTATGAGAGGATGCGGAGACCCCAAAGAAACTGACCCTACAGGTGGAAGGGGTAGAGGAAGGGGAGGAAGAAAGACTTTTATTGACGAGATTATATCAAAATCTGAATATGTTGCTCCTCAACGACCAAACTCTCAGAAACCAAAATCCCAACCTTCCATTCAAGAAAACTTTGAAACGGGGAAATAAATTTGGAGTCCTGAGATAGTTGAGAAACCAACAAGAAATATTGAGGATCGAGCAAGCGCAACAGGGGAACAAACAGAAGAAACCATGGATGAGTATAACGAAGAACTGCATCAGGAAGAACAGGCAGGTCCTGAAAGAGAGGTAAATGATGAAAACTCTTTTTCCACCTTGGGATTTCCTATTGGTGATATTCCTAGAGGGGTAGCTCCCATGAAGAATATTCCACTCTCAGCTTTACCTAACTTTCATGGTTTATCTTCAGAGGATCTTGATGAATTCCTTTTCGAGTTTGACATATTATGCAGAAGTTATGATTACATTTCCAATGCTCAAAAATTAAAGCTATTTCCAACAACATTGAAAGGAAATGCACTAAGATGGTTCATGAGCCTTGGAGGTCATGTAATCACAACATGGGATCAGATGAAACATAAATTCCTGCATAAATACCAGGACTATTGTCGAACAAGAGAAAAAAGAGACGAACTATTCAAGATGATACAGAAAGAGGATGAAAATCTGGAGGACTTTGTAGAAAGGTTGCAGTATAATCTACAAAGATCCAGTCACCCCGATGTAAGTAAAGATATTCTTAAAACAATATTACTAAAAGGAATAAGGGATGACTGTCTAGATATGTTGAATATGCTTGGAAAAGGGGACATATCTAAAGAATCATATGATGAAATTGTTAATCTATGTAAAAGATGTTCAAGAGGAGCCTCAAGGAATAGATCAAATAGCAGGGATACCACATTTTCAAGAGTTCAAAAATCAGCCAGTGGAGGAGAAACAAGAGCCGAAATAGGTAATTTACTTGAAGGTTTTAAAACTGAAATGTTAAGCGCTTTTGCCTCACAAATTGATACCCTGCAGATTCAAAAGAAACAAGCCAAAGCAGAAGCAACTCTGTCCATCTTTTGTTCTAAATGTAGAGACAAGCACCCACGAAGGGAATGCCCATTGGACAAAAAGCCAATATGTACCATCTGTGATAAGGATCATGAAACTCAACAATGCCCTTCTTTACCAGGAATCAAGGCAGCATTACAACCAACTGATGAAGAAGCTGAAGCTGTCTATCTGCTAACACAGAGAAGGCAATGGCAGCCGCGGGGACAAGGTATGAATCCTAATATGTCATTTACATCTTACAATCGTTGGAACAACTATCCTTCTTTTAATGAAGCGAATTACCCTCCCTATAATCAAATGCAATACCTCAGTCAAATGAATTACCCACCCATGCAACAAAATAACCCTCCCTTTGTTGATCCATCAATGTGGACTCCTTGGCCTCCACAACAACAACCGTACCTTAACCAATGGAATCCAAATTGGAGAGGGCAACAACCTCCATTCCCAAATCAATTACCTCAATCACAATTTTTGCAACCACTCTCCTTACCATCAAGTACTCCAGCAAACAATCAAATGATGAGACCCCAACTACCTGTAAAACCTAACCCTAACCCCAATAATAAAGCTATGCAGTGCATTGATATTCATAACCAGCCTACACTTTCTCTTTTCCCCGCGCAATGCAATGATATTCATTTACGATCTGGGAAAATAGTAGAACCTATCATTGTTGATGTTACCTCTTTTGATAAAGAGGAAACAAAAAAGCATGATGTACCTAAAGAGGTACAATCATCCTCTAACACTATTGTTGAACCAACAAAACCACCATTTCCTGAGCATTTAGCTTTGACTAAAATGCCTGAGCCACCTGTTTTCAATCTTCTAGGGGAATTACAAAATCTTTATTTCAAAATTCCACTATTACAAGCACTAGGAGATGTACCAATTTATGCCAGGACTATGGGAGACATTTGTGTTAAGAAACCTGGTAGGAAAATTAAAGATCCCCTCACAGTTCATGTCATGGGTGATTTGTCTGCACTAATGTCAGGTAAAGTCCCCCCAGTTAATTATGGTGATCCCGACCATCCTACTGTCTCAGTGCAAATTGGAAAAACAATAATTCCTCGAGTCCTGGTAGACTTAGGTGCTGCTATCAATATTATGACTCTGGAAACCTCACAACTGTTACAACTGCAGAATGAAATCAGAGACACCCCAACCATCCTAGAATTAGCTGACCGTTCAACAATCAAACCAGAAGGAGTCATTGAAGACCTAATTATCTCAGTAGAATCCTGGAATTATCCAGCTGACTTTGTGGTATTACAACCTAAAACAAAGTTGGGGGGCCAACCTCTAATTCTGGGCAGGCCTTGGCTAGCCACAATAGACGCTTTTATCAGCTGTAGATCAGGATCAATGACAATTTCCAATGGATACGAGACTAAACAGCTTACCCTCTACCCTCACGCTACACCCTTGATTAATAATGATAATTCTGTATGGGTAGACTTTGATGATCAAACTACTCAACCCATCTTGACTATCGGACAAGCCCTAAGCCTTAAATATGCCACTGAGGATGAAGTAATTAATAATTTTATTTGTGAACCTTCATCTGTGACTCCAGAAATGCATAACCATCTAGCTGCACTTTTGGAGTCAGATAACCAGGAAAACCTTAACTCCGAAAACTCACCTCAAACATCAACCACCATCTCATCTAAAAGTATACCAGTAGAAATTGAACCTGGAAAAACACTGAACATAAACCTCAATCTGACAAATGCTGAAACACAATAATTAATGAAGTTACTTCTTGAACATAAAGAAGCATTCACATGGGACTATACAGATATGAAAGGAATCTCTCCCGAATTATGCACTCATTGTATATATATCAAGGAAGATTGTCGACTGATCTGCCAATCTCAACGACGAATGAATCCTAATTTAAGATAAATTCTTAAAGAAGAACTTAAAAAATTGCTCAATGCAGGGTTTATATATCCTATAATGGACAGTGAATGGGTTTCCCCATTGGTAATAGTTCCTAAGAAAAACGGGAAACGGAGAGTATGTTTAGACTATAGAGCCTTAAATAAAGCCACTCAAAAAGATCACTTTCCGCTACCATTCATTGATCAGGTGTTAGACAGTTTGTTAGGAAAGATTTTTTTCTCCTTTTTAGATGGTTTCAATGGGTATAATCAGATCAAAATTGCACCCCAAGACCAAGATAAGACCACTTTTACTAACCCTTGGGGAACTTTTGCTTATAGAGTCCTCCCATTTGGACTATGTAATGCACCAACAACCTTTCAAAGAGCAGTTATAGGAATCTTTTATGATATGATTAATGACTCTATGAAAATTTTTATGGATGATTTTATCCCTTATGGCGTTTCTTTTAAGGAAGCACTACAAAACCTTGAGAAAGTACTTAAACAATGTATACAAGCCCACCTCTCCTTAAGTACAGAAAAATGTCACATGATGATGAGTGAAGGAATAGTCCTTGGACATTTTATTTCATCTCAAGGAATCCAGGTGGATCCATCCAAGATATAAGTCGTTAAAAATCTTCCTATTCCCAAAACCCAAACAGAGGTGAGAAGTTTCCTAGGACACGCTGGATACTACAAAAGATTTATTAATTTTTTTTCCGAAATAGCCTCTCCCCTGTTTGTGTTACTGATGAAAAATGTTGAATTCAAGTGGACTAACCCTTGCCAGGAAGCTTTCAATACACTTAAACATCAGTTATCTACAACCCCTATTTTAAGAGGACCTGATTGGACACTTCCCTTTCATATATCCTCTGATGCTTCAGATACTGCAATAGGAGCTGTCTTGGGACAAGAAGAAAATCATCTCCCTTATGCTATTTACTTCATTAGAAAGAATATGACTCCTGCTGAACTTAACTATACAGTTACCGAAAAAGAATTCTTAGCAGTTATCTATGCTATTAATAAATTTCGACATTACATCACTGGCTACCCTACTCTTGTCCATACTGATCACTCAGCTATCAAATATCTAATGAACAAACCTATCACAAATGCTCGAATCACCAGATGGTTACTATTATTACAAGAATTTGATATTACAATTGTAGATAGACCAGGAAAAGAAAATGTAGTTGCTGATTTCCTTTCTCGGTTAACACCTGATGATAATACTCCAGTATATGATTCCTTTTCTGATGAATATCTATTTGCAGTATCTGCTCACTCACCATGGTATGCAGACATTGCTAACTATTTGGTTGCAGGGAAGTTACCACCACACCTATCCCACCGGGAGAGAAGAAGAATCATTCAACAAAGTGCTCGGTATAGCTGAATAAGTGGGTGTCTTTTCCACACAGGACTTGATCAAGAAATTCAAAGGTGCATTAGAGAAGATGAAGTTTATGACTTACTAAAAGCTTGTCATGATGGCCCTTGTGGAGGGCATTTTGTTGATAAGAGAACAACACATACAATTCTCAGGATGGGATATCATTGGCCCTCACTTTTTAAAGATGCAAAGAAATATGTTCGGGCCTGTGATAGCTGTCAAAGAATGGGCCAACCTAATCATAGATATGAAATTCCATTAAATCCCCAGGTAGTACTCAAACCATTTGAAAAATGGGCCTTATACTTTGTAGGACCCATTAACCCCCCATCCAATCAAAAAGTTTATATAGTGGTCTGCACAGATTATATGACCAAATGGGTGGAAGCTAAAGCACTCCATAGAGCTACTAAAGAAGTGGTTCTAGATTTTCTATTTGAAGACATCTTTATCAGATTTGGAGTGCCTAGAGAATTAGTTACAGATGGGGGACCTCCTTTCACTTCTCACAGTTTTAAAGCCACCCTTCAAAAATATCATATTCAGCATAGAATGACTACACCATACCACCCCCAAGCCAATGGACAGGTGGAAAGCACAAATAAAGTAATAGAAGCCATTCTCACAAAAACAGTGAAGGAAAACAGAAAGGATTGGTCTCACAGGCTCCTTGAAGCATTATGGGCCTACAGAACTACCTGGAGAAATACTACAGGATTCTCTCCCTATGAATTAGTTTATGGAAAAAGTGTCATTTTTCCTGTGGAATTTGAAATCAAAACCTTAAGGACTGCTTCAGCTGTCAACCTTGATCTGACCGATGCACAGACAGCCAGGTTGTAGCAGCTTAATGAATTGGATGAAAAAAGACTAGATGCCATTCATCAGACAGCTATGATTCAACAATAAAGATCAAAATGGCATGACAAAACTATCAAGCATAAGCAATTCCAAAAAGGTAATTGGGCCTTACTGTATGATTCTCGGTTTAAATAATTTCAAGGGAAACTACGCACAAGATGGCTTGGACCTTACGAAGTGGACACTGTTTTCCCCAATGGAACAGTAAGGCTCCTCACAATCGATGACTCTAAAACACCGTTACTTGTGAATGGTCATCGGCTCCGTCTGTACCAACGCCCCATTTCCAAAGAAGATTTTAAGGCCACATGTGTGGCAGACTCTCATTACCTCTTTTTAGAGGGGCCTCCTACCCCTCATTGCAATTAGTTATTTTGAATTTATTTCCTTTAGTATTAGATTAGATTTCTTTTACTAATAATCCATGTCAAGGAATGGCATGTTACAATTGATTTTTGCAAATTCTCGATCAAAGAAGAAGACCTACTAGGAAAGGACGATCTCACTTCAAGAAGAGCTAAGCTTCATTCTGTGAAACACTACTTCCCTTTTCCCCATTGCTGAAACACCATTGTTCAACAATTTTTCGCTCTTTCCCCATTGCCGAAACACCTCTGTTCTGCAATTTCTCACCCTTTTTCCCCATTGCTGAAACACCATTGTTCAACAATTTTTCGCTCTTTCCCCCATTGCCGAAACACCTCTGTTCCGCAATTTCTCGCCCTTTTTCCCCATTGCTGAAACACCATTGTTCAGCAATTGTTCGCTCTTTCCCCCATTGCTGAAACACCACTGTTCAACAATTTTTCGCTCTTTCCCCCATTGCTGAAACACCACTGTTCAACAATTTTTCGCTCTTTCCCCCATTGCTGAAACACCATTGTTCAGCAATTTTTCGCTCTTTCCCCCATTGCCGAAACACCACTGTTCCACAAATTTTCATTTTTTTTTCTATTGTTGAAACACCACTGTTCAACAATTTTTCGCTTTTCTCCATTGCTGAAACACCACTATTCAACAACATGTCGCTACTGCTGAAACACTACTTCCTCAGCAGTATTCTGCAACATCACTCTTCAGCAAACATTTCTCTATTCTTTCCCTGTTGCTGAAACACCAACTTTTCAGTATTCCATGTCAATAAGCTGTTTCGCTCTCATACTACATTTTGTCCTTCCACTAAACAAATCCTTGATACAATTTTTCTAACAAATCAAAAGTCACCCCATGGCTACTGCAGAACTATTATGGACAAGCACTATATTTTGTGTAAAGTACGAATCAAAGGTAAAGATGAGGTATGTAAATTTTATATGTAAATACAATAAAACTATGGTTAACGAGAAGATCCCAACTCATTATTATCACCCATGTAAAATCATTATTTTATCCGTACTTAAAGGGGGGGGGAATACCGAAATCTTATACCATCATTTCACACAAGCCGACCACCGTCATTTTCTTTTTTTTTACCATCCTTTCGTTGTTTCACCACCATTTGCATGCCTTCACCTGAAAAACTTACTCTGCTCAGAAGCGGTTACTTGACTCTCTGACGATGCATTTTATTGAGCTGTTAGCTATGGGAGGCCCTGTTATACGGTACGAACCCACCACGACAGTTCTGTTAGAACTATATCCAGAAGTCTATCAAATTTTTCTACAAACAGGATGGCTGGGTTATTTTCAGAGGCTCCGGGGATTTGATCAACAACAAGTGCTTCAATTTTCTCGAAATCTTCAGGAAGATTATTCTATTGTTCAAGGGGTTCAAATTCCAGTTACAGAGGATGATATAGAACAGGTTTCGGGTCTTCCTGTCACTGGCATTCGTTGGTTCAACCGTAAACACATCATCCTTAATGCCCAGGGGGATTTCCTCTTGCCAGGGGAACAAATTGAGCATAAAGGCCGAGGTGTTCGACTGAGCTCATTGCCGCCTCATTGGCCAAAAGTTGCAGAGTTTGTCAAACACTACCTTACCTGTGAAGGTCGATACCAGGTAGTCTACCAATACAATTTTGTCTTGTTGTCTAATTTACGACATGCTAGTTTGGTGAATATGCCCTACTATCTACTTGGATGTCTTAGAAATATGTCGCATTACTGTAAAAAGGCTAAAAATCTCGCCCTTTCCCTCACCCATCACCGTCTCGCTCAATTACTCATCCAAAAGGGTTTTTCCCAACAAAACCCTCTCCTAAACAACCCACCCATAGACCCTCAAGAAGTTGTTCAACATCCTAAAAATCCTCAGGAACAACAACCACAAAACCTTCCAGATCCCCCGGAAGTACCTAACAGTCTGCCTACAGACCCAATTAATCCAATCAACCTTCCCACCATACCAAGCCCGCCCCACATCTTACCAGAATCATCCACTCCTGTCATTCATATCCTTAGCGATGATTCTGAACCAGACAGCTCTCCCTGCCCCATCACTGAGGAAAAACCCCCACGCAAACGAAAGTAAATTCCCCCTTTTCCCTCCTTTTTACAAAGAAAACGAACAAGGACCTCAACAAGAGAAACCACCATTGCCCCTGCCCTAAAACCCCAACCCATCTGGCTAAAACCCCATACAACCCCACCCCCACCCTCCCAAATTCCAGAATTTTTACCTATTTCATCCATGGGCACTGAAACACAAGAACCAGAGGCCCAGTGTACTGCGACATCATCTTTTTCAAATCAAGTAGCTGAAACACAAGAACCAACTACTCACCCAGTGGCTGAAACACAAGAACCAACTATAGCTATTACACAAGAACCAGCTACAACTGAAACACAAGAACCAGTTGCTGATTTTGTTCCCGAAATACAGGAAACAGATGCTGAGGGTGCCGCAACACTACTTTCTCTACATCAAGAAGCTGAAATACAAGAATCAGTTGTCGATCCTGTAGCTGCTCCAAAAAAACTAGCTAGTGCGGCTGTGACTGTTACACAAGAACCAGTCACTCCTTTTAATATACCCTTGAAATATCAACAACCAACCAACAATGGCCTCTGTCTTACAAGAAAACAAGTTCCTAAGGTCTGAAATAGAAGCCTACAAGCAAGATCTAGTCAAGGTAAAGGAATCCTACGATGAGGAACTTAAATTGTACACCCTAGCTCGCATAGCGACCATGACAGAGGAAAATACGACAGAGAATCAGTGTAGAGAGTATATGTGCAGTCAATGTGGGGACATCTATTATCAAGCAGGATACAAAGTAACTCAAATTCCAATGCTTGGAGCTTCCCCTGCACCTACGACTTTTGCAGTCAAAGAAGAAAACCTTGTTGTTACACAAGAACCAAGAGGACCTTCCAAAATTCAAAATGACCCCTGGCCTACAACAATTGCCACATCTGAAGCCCCTGTTTTTGTTGATAAAGATGTACAAACACTGCCTATTGATGAATCTGCCCCTCCTAGCCAGATCAATATTCATACTCTTGTGGAACGATCCACTCAGACCCTACCTCAGCCTATCACCTATGATGCTGAAACACAAACTCAACCATGGGATGAACAGGCAATAATAGATAAATGGAAAGTGGAGTCGGCTGTTACACAGGACAAAAACTTGCAAGAGCACAGACTACTCTGGATGAACCACATTTATTCAAACTGGGAAGCCTTGGAGAAAATAAGCCAAGAATCCCGTGCCCATAAGAAGCAGAATAACGAGCTAAAAGACAAATTGCTCCTGATGTATGATTTGGCATAAAAATTATTGGCTGCTAGGAAACCATCCTCAAATTACTCTCTTTTCCTCATAGAGCAACTTACATTCTTTCAGATTCAATCAATCAAAGAAGGCAGACCCTATGCAGTGATCAAGCCAGAAGATTTTGTTAAAACTTTTGCAGAAGCCTCCATTAGTGATCAACATCTATTATGCGAGGCATATCTTCATAATGAGACCATCCTTGAGAACCAACAGTTTAACCTTAACCCTCTCGTCGGTGATATCCAGATTCGGACACTCACCTCCTTCCTTAACAATCAGATTACATGGCAGAATGACTTCCTAGATGCCAAGCATAATGAGGATAACCGCCTTCTCTGGATACGGCCAGAACCACAGAACGCTGCCACTTTTGTTGCAGAGTATTATCAGTTTTTTAAGAAACCAGGGATGATTCCATATATTCAACAACTACAGTCAATAGTGCTTCAGGATTGTCAACAGTTCATTAAATCCATAGAGATTGTTGCCCTAAAAGCAAATAAAATGTTTTGGCAACAATCTTCTAAAAAAAGACAAGAGCACAATCCTTTCAGCCCCACTAATCTTGAGACAGCCATCTCTCGGATACCTAG
This sequence comes from Picea sitchensis, assembly GCA_010110895.2. Lineage (NCBI taxonomy): Eukaryota > Viridiplantae > Streptophyta > Pinopsida > Pinales > Pinaceae > Picea > Picea sitchensis. The sequence goes on from SNQJ01S0094330.1 coordinate 18,593, forward strand.
CTACATCAAATGTGTTCAGCAATGTGCTGAAAGCTGGATAGGGTATCAGTTTCATTTTCCTATTTTATGGATGCCAGCAGAGAAATATCAACTTCATTATAAGTTGCCCAAGAAGTCTGAAACATCAGCTTAGCAAAGGCTACAACAGGTTCAAGGGTTCAGAGCCCCAACAGATAGTAGCTTCCACAGCTACTGCCTAAGAAATTTGTATGCACAGAGTCAGCATCCAGATTCTGATTCGGAGTGAAGTTTCCTGAGGACATGCAACCTTTTCAGTTGGGGGGGATGTTAGGTCCCTAAAATGTACCTTTTTGCTCATACCTTTTACTATCATTACACCCTTTTCCCATTGTTATTTAAGCCTACATTGACGCATTAATCTATTTCCCCAAATGTATATAACGTTTCTTCTCTCTACCATATGTTTAATTTGTTTTGCATATAATTTTACATTACTCTCATACTTAACCGTCGATCAAAAATATATAAGTGCTGAAACAGTTCGAACTGCAAATTATCGTTGTTGTTTGAAGGCCTATTGCTGAAACAGTCAAGCACACGAACCCTGTTGCTGAAACAGTCAAGCATGCGAACCCCATTGCTGAAATAGTCCGTAGTCCGCAATGTTGAAACATCAATTCACATAATGGAAAGTAGAAGCTATTACACTGACCACAGCAACCACACCTTGAGCCAACCATCGCCACTGCTTGAGATGTTGCTGAAATAGTCAGAAAGCAAATCCCGTTGCTAAACAACCCGCGATTTGCGATGCTGAAACAATATACAATAGCAGTAACAAGAAGTTAAATAAGGAAGTTGTTACACCAGCCGCAACAGCTACAGCTCACCCAACACCATTTCAACTATTGTAATAACATTCTGTTACGGGAGACCAGGATATCCTATTCCAGTATAGAAGATCAAGATCTGACTAAGAATAGGATTCAGATCTGCACATGTAATTTGATAATCAATTGTATCGAGGGGATTCTCCTCTTTAAATAAAGGGAAAATCATCATTAGGGGGATCCTTCTTGGCAAAAGAAAGGAATTAGAGAGAAGGACGTGTTCACTCCAGACATTGTAGCATGATAACATTTGACAAATGAATAAAAGATTATTCTAAGCATTCCTTCCTAGTTTCTTTCGTTTCTGGGGAATGTTGTGAGAAGGGAGGGCCCACCTTCTTCACAAGATTCACCCATTAGTTCTGTAATGTGTTAGTATTATTTCTGTTCATGCCTTGATTAAATTCTGTATTGCTGAAACTCTACTTTACTGAACTCTGTTTTGCTGAAACTCTTCTTTACTAATTGTTGCATTGTTTTCGTATGATTCATGCTTGGGTAATTGTTAATCATTCTGATTGGTAACTCTATTTGATGAATTTATGAAAGTGTGATAATCAGAAACAGGTGCTGAAGATTTCTGCTTGGGGAATAGGGTCCTGTTCTCTGTTAAGAGATAATTAGCCTTCAGTGCGTGTCAACCATTTTGATTAGTAATGAGTTCATGAAAGTGTGGTAGTCGGAAACAGGTGCTGAAGATTCCTGCTTGGGGAATAGGGTCATGTTCTCTGTTACATAATAGTTGATTTTTCCTTTTGTAGTATCGTGAAATATTTCTTTCCTAGGTTGTCATTTCTTAATGTAATCCAGGATTCTTTGGATAATTATTTCTTTAGACTTTGAACTCTGCAATAGGTAGGTTGTTTTTCTGTAATTCAAAGTAGAACTTCAGTTTATTCAAGGCAAAGTGTGATTAATGTACTTTACTACAACTCTAGATTTCTTTTGAGATTGAGCATATACAGTGTGTGATTGCCTTTGAAATAACAGACTTCCTTGGGTTGACAATTTATGTAGCACTTGATTGTTTAGTCAAATAAGCAATTACAGTGACCAACATCAGTCACATGTAAGATTCCAGAAAATTTATTTTAGAGAGGCAGTCATCCTCTTCCCTGTCAGAAGTAGTCCTTCTAAGGAGTTTTATGGAACTCTTTCTAGTCTTTGTTGTTTGCAGTCTATAGCTTAGGTTTCACCTTGGATTGGTTTGTTCTATGAAGTTTTCCTTGANGTCTAAGTCTTTAAGAGATTTTGGTTGTCAGTACCAACAATCTCTGCCCGGGATGGCTTGCTTGGATTTTTCATTTGTCTCAGAGTTTCAGAGATACACGCGACCTGTATAAGGCCAGCACGCGTCTACACACTCTCTGACTTTACACATCTCGCGTGCACACGCTTGCTGTTGAACTGTCAGCAGTGTGCTTGAGGAGAAATTTTTTGTTGAAGGTGAGGCAGTCATCCTTTCCTTTGAAAAGATCTATACCTCTCAGGTTTTTGGGTCTCTGTCATAGCAGTTAGTAACTTGGGTTTGATCACAACAATAAATTTCTTTTTTCATTTAGAAGTTTTCCTAAAAATTTTCTTTTACAGGGTTTTTAGACAAGTGTGAGAGTTCAATTTTAATTTGCTTGTGTGATTTTTAAAGTGACTCTTTGCGATCTGCGCTTAGGCCAGAAGTTTTCTTAGTTTTGACTTATTGATATTTTTCCCTTTTCCTTTGTGAGCATTTAAATAAAAAAAAAAGATCTTTTATTTTCTTTGTTTGGTTAAAAAGTGTTGTTTTGCATTAGTAACCAGGGAAAAGTCTTTGCTTTCATAAGTTCTTGATGGTTTACTTAGATCATAAGTAGCCCATAGTCGAGTGAAATCCTGCTTTGAGTTTGTTGTTCAAATATCTTCGAAAAATTTTAAGTTTGAAAAGTTGTTTAAGATTTGAGTTAAGTGAAGGTTTTTTGTTTCCAGCTTTTTGTTTATTTTTTATTTCCTTTCAAACATCACTAGTTTCACTTTCATAACCTTTGATTTAAGAAAATCCATAAAAATTAACACTAAATCTAAAATTCATTAGACTTTTTATGTTTGTAGGGTCAACCAACTAGTTTAGGATTAGGGCCTTGAATTAGGTTGAAGAGGAAACTCTTCAAGGCCATTAAAATCAAACATTGGAGTCTGAGTTAGGGAGTGTCAAAGTCTAGTATCATGAAAGTTATATGGGACCCCCCTCTAACACATGGGATAAACACGAGGTCGTGTGCAGAAAGGTAGCGGAGATAACCCCTCCAAAGCTGGACCAATCATAATGGAGAACACATATAGAGGGCTTGTCTTGGGATTCTGTCAATTGCATTTACCATGGAGCTTCGTGGGTCTTGAATCTGTTCGAGGTCCTCAGTTGTCTTCCAGACCACTTACCTTTGATACCCTTGATAGGTTTCGGGCTCGATACCCTTCTCATTGTGGTCTACCCAACTTTCGACTGTACCCACCTAGTGACTGTTCGCACGCTGGCAACCTAGTTGCCTATCTTTTTGGAGACATACACATGTGATTGCGGGGATATACCGCGGTACCTAGGACAAACATCGGGCCATTCTTTGCAGAGTATACCTGGAGGGTGCTTCCTTGTTTGAGTTTCACTTACACCGGTAAGTTTCTCTAGTGTTGGTTGTTGTAACTATTCTTCTAATTAGTTTAGTGTTTGCTTGTTTTATCTTGTAGGGACTTTTTTAGTGTGTGTTGTTTTTGAACGAATAGAAGGCCCTAGGGTGTCTTTGATATTCTCACACAATGGAGGATCACGAGCTCCGTCGGTCACGAAGGATTCTGGGCCTGTCGCCGGTTACACTGGAGCCACCCCCGCCACCACTAAGGCAAAAGCTAGACCAACAAGGGTCTTTTGAAGCGATCGGGTCACAAGAAATTGTGCTCGACCAACATCTGGAGGAAACGACTGTTTTAGACTCCGGAGCGAAAGCTCTTGGTCCACCTAAAACTCCAACCACTGATATTTTGACACCCATCATCATACCAATTCACCCTTACGAGTGCCAGAAAGTGTCGCACGCAGCAATGGAAACAAACGTTGTCACTCCTTCTAGGAATTCTTCAATTCCCACTACGGTTGTCACCACAGGAGACTTTCCACTTCCTAACCCACCGTCATCGGTCCGAGCCACCATGGTCTCGACCGCCTCTATCTCGCACAGTGGTCCGATCCTGTCTATGGCGGTGGCCACAACCCCTTTCACACCTAGTGCGAAAGGCCCTCCGTTCTCATATGGGATCCCTAGCTCAGGTACAAGTCCTATAATTTCCTACTCCACTTCACAAAATTTAGGTCTGGGGGCAGCGAGCTCTAACTCTCTTCTACAAGGCCACATGGGGGGCACTTTAGCTCCTTTTAACACTTTCCCTTATGGGGGAGGTCATATACCTCCTTCGTCCCCTTCGCTCGGTGGCACGCACCAGCCATCCGTCTGGCCACCTACACACCATAGTTTATTTGAAGCAAGGAGTCAAGGACCACCTTCGCATAATATGCCAGTAGGTTCGACACCATTTTCTTTGTTTGGTGCATTTGGTAACAACGCCTTCTCATCAGATTCTTTCCCGACTGGGGGCAATCCCAGTTTCGGACAACCTATTCCTATGCAAGGTACTATTCCTGCACAGGGGGCAAACTCATGAACTTCTTCTACATCAGGGCCTTGGAATTCTTGGCAGGGATCCATTCCCTCATCAGGAATGTCGATATGGGGAAATTCTTTTCACAACCATTGGAACCCCAGACATGGTACTATACCTATTCCCACAGGATCGGCATGGGGCAACCCTTCCCAAAGTTCTTCGAATATAATGCACGCCCAACCATCTACGCCCTATTTTGGGAATCAATCGATGATGTCTCCTCACACACAAAATCTGTACGCTGGTCATGGCCATGGTTTTTACCAGAACCCAGGCCATCAGCCGAACTTTTCCTGGCACCCTAGTGCTAGTCAAACTCCAGGTCCCTTTTTCCCAAGTTATCATGAACAACCCAAACTACCCTTCTTGGAAACCTTTCATTTTCCAGACTTGACAAGGTTGTTGAATGACCCTATTTGTCATGATCCACGTTGGCCCCCTATGCCGACAAAGTTGCCTTCGGACATACCAAAGTTCGAATCCAAGCCTAACGAAGATCTAGGAGTTCATGTGACCACCTTCCATCTTTGGTGCTCATCTAACTCGTTGAAAGATGACTCCGTACAGTTGTGATTGTTACAACATACTCTCATTGGGAGTGCTGTGAAATGGTACATTGAGCTCGACCGCTCAAGATACTCTTCCTTCGATGAATTGACAATGGCTTTCCTAAACCATTTCCAATTACCTGTGAGATACGACACTGGCACAGAATTTCTAGCCAATTTTGCACAGACAAAAGTAGGCCATATCTCTGATCACATTCAAGAATGGAGATGTCGGAAGAGTTTAATTAAGGTTCCAGTCCCACTATCATTCCTTCTCGAGTGGTTCCTTAAGTCTTTGGTCCCACAATTATCCAAAGACGTCGCAACGTCGGGAGTGTTTTGTGAAGAGGACGCCATCATGAGAGCTCAGCAGCTTGAGCTAATCTATTCTCAGTCTGGTTTATTATACGAGATCTTGCCAGATGCGCTACGCTCAATACTTGATAAAACCAGAAAGAGAGCTGGACCACATGCCAATGGTATTGTTGGTTCAACACAAACAAAGCTCGTTGAGCAACTGACGAAGCAATTGCAACAATTGTCTATACAACACACAGCAGCCAGCCAATCTACTGTTTTGGATACTCCCCCTACTAAAACGTCGGATGTACACACAGTGCAATCGACAAATCCAAAGGTCACCCAACAGCCTGAAGGAAAGAAAAAACAATTAAAGAAGGGTAAGGGGGATAAGAAACCCACTAATAATGTTGGTGGGGGAAACACTGAGAAACAAAAGGCGAGGTATCCATGCAACCTGTGTGCAGAAGACCACCCGACCCACCAATGTCCTCAGCTTGCAGAGGCCCAAAAGTTTGTGACACAACAACAGCCTGTTGTGTTAACCAATCCATTTCAGCATGGGAAAAACCTAACCCAAGCCTCTACAAGCGTGGAAGGGGGAAGTCAAGGACCCTCTCTATCTTCGAACAATCTCGCATCCGCGAATGTGTATATGATGAAGGGTGATGCTTTTCTATCGACTAGAGCACATGAATACAATTAACCAAGCACTTCTGAGAAGGGAAAAGAATCCGAACTCCCATCTCTTCCTCTACAGATTGAGAAGACTTTAGGCGAAACAATGACACGCATCCCAAAAGGCATGTTCAAAAAAGCTTCTCACAACCCAAACACAGAGGCCACCCAAAACTATTCTGTGGTGGAGGATTTGTCTCAAACCCCTTGTGTGATGTCCACTTTGGAGGTACTCCAAAGCTACCCTTCCCAGAGGAAAGATTTGTTAACCGCTTTAGGATCTACCGAGACTTGTAATTCGAGTACCATCAGGATGAATACAACTGACTTAAAACATCGTCTACCTTAACACGTAGCATTTTAGATAGTAGTGGCTCACCCCATGAAAACTTTTACTTGAAATATTTTTCGCACAGTGGTTGATGAGGGCGCCTCGACATGCGTTATGTTGTTGGCATGTTGGAAGGCCATTGACCAGCCCGTTTTGTCTCTGTCACCAACTCTTCTCACTGCTTTCGACAGTCATTTGTTTCGGCCACATGGTATCATTCCATCTTTCCCCATACAGTTAGGAGGGAAGACCATGTGCGTCAAGGTAGAAGTAGTCGACACATCCCTCGACTACAATATCTTGTTAGGAAGGAGTTGGACTTATGCCATGCAAGCAGTGGTTGCTACAGTTTTCCGGGTCTTGTTGTTTCCACATGAAGACCGGATTGTGACCATTGATCAATTGTCTTTCTCTAGACCTGACCCTTCACTAGGGATGTCGGTGGTCTCGATGATTGATAATCCTCAACCAGGCGTAGTCAACGTAGGGGTTGGTTTGTGCCCATCTTTGATGGGTACCTTCGATTACCCGCCCCCTCAAGGCGATGTCAAGTTCATATCCGACCAACATAAGGTTGAGATTTTTAAAGTTTCATCGTTTCGCATGACTTACTTCAACGACCCGTGGATACTTTCTTCCCCGTCGGCCACAATGGATGGGATAGGGCACCTGGGCATGTCCATGCCATTGTCTTCAGCTGAAGTAGCATACTCTTTAGTCCAACAAGCTTCAGCCAACACAGATCCAACTACTGTACAAGAGTTAGATCCGCTTCTAGAGCCTATTTGGGCTCAAGGTTCTCTCTCTGACACTGATTCGTTAGACTTAGTCTTGCCCTCTGACGAAGTAGTAATTGAAGCAATGACTAGTCTGGACAAACCCTGGGATGATCTTCATCACAGATCATACTTCCTCCCAGAGTTAAGCAGAATTGAAGCTGGAGAATTCACCTTGACTATGACTGGAGATAGGTCTTGTCCTATTAATTTGTTAGCTACACACAAGGTCTATGCTGAGGGTATTATGGAAACCATCGTTGAAACCATACCGATCAATATCTCCAGAACCCCTGGCATTGTGGAGAATGTTTTCATCGGAGCTGAATGCTCCCCCGGAGAAATTCAAATCTACACAAATCTATTTAAATAATTCCGCGACGTTTTTGCCTGGTCTTACGAGGAAATTCCAGGCATCGGTCCAAAAATAGTCGAACATGAAATCATAACTTATCCATATGCCAAGCCTGTTTGGCAGAAGCTTCGTCCAGTTAATCCCAGGAAAGCAGCAGCCATTAAGGTGGAAGTTGAGAAACTGCTAAAAGTCGGTTTTATCTATCCTATCCATTTGACCCAATGGGTGTCAAATCCTGTGTCGGTCAATAAGAAACAAGGCATGATTTGTGTATGTAAAGACTTCCATGATTTGAACAAGGCCTGTCCAAAAGATAATTTTCCCACACTATTCATTGACCACATAATTGATGAATGTGCCGGTTGTGAGGCCTTCTCTTTCATGGACGGTTTTTCGGGATATAATCAAATACAAATCAAACCCGAGGACCATCACAAAATGGCATTCATTTTTCCATAGGGTACATTTGCATATTGTAAGATGCCCTTTGGTCTCAAAAATGCTGGTGTGACCTTTTAGTGAGCCATGTCTTTTGCTTTCCATGACCTCAAGCATATAGTCGAGGCCTATTTATATGATTTAACATCTCGATCTCACAAGAGAACGGATCATCCCACACACCTCCGACTTATCTTTGAGTGTTTTTGCTACTTCTGGATTCGCTTGAATCCAAAAAAGTGCAACTTTTGCGTAACGTCAGGACGTTTGTTAGGTTTCATAGTGTCAACAATAGGGATCATGGTCGATCCTCTCAAGGTTGAGGCAATAATTCAGTTTCTTCCCCCACACACAATCCTTCAACTTCAGAGTCTACAGGGCAAGGCGAATTTTTTAAGACGTTTCATTGCCAACTATGCTGAGATCACAAATGGATTTATGCGCTTACTGAAGAAAGATGTTCCTTTTCATTGGGACGATGTTGCTCAATGCTCTTTCGACGCATTGAAACATGCCCTCACGACTGCCCCTCTACGTTTTCCACGTAACTATAACAAATATTTCTTATTATACCTGGATGCAGCAGAGTCAACCATCGGCATGGTCTTAGTTCAGGAGGATGACTTGTTCTTAGAATATGTGATCTATTACCTGAGACGAGGCCTCGTAGGACCAGAACTCAATTATTCTCATATCAAAAAAATTGCATTGGCAGTAGTCCATACTTTTCAATGGTTATGTCATTATGTTATGTTTCACAAGACCACCATCATTGTTGTCATGAATCCATTCCAGTACATGTTGACACGACGGGTAATAGGCAGAAATATCAGTAGATGGATAGTAGTCCTCCAGGAATTTGACATGAATTTCATTTCAATGAAATCCAAAAAGTCACTGGTCTTCGCAGAACTTATTTCGGAACTTCCGGTTGAGTCAGGTGATGTTGTGCCCGAAGAGTCTCCTATCATAGGATATATGTTTTTGATCACATATTCGGATCCCTAGTACAGAGATGTACTTATCTATCTCCATACTTTGAAGTGCCCCACCTCTGTTTCTCGTGATGAATGTCGATGTATATGCCATCAGGCTAATAATTATCTCATACTCGATTAATCGTTGTATCGAAGAGGTGTAGACTGCATCCTGCGTCGATGTCTCACTCACGAAGAAGCAGTTATCGTGCTTAATGATTTCCATACCAGAGCATGTGGTGGTCATTTATCTGGGTTGGCAACAGCCCAAAAGATTTTACGAGCAGGTTACTTCTGGCCGACACTAATCAAAGATTATATTGAATCGGTCAAGAAGTGCCACCCATGCCAAATCTTCTCTCGGAAGATGAGGGCACATCCCACTCCCATGTTTTCTATCATCACAGTTGGTCCCTTCACCAAGTGGGGGATCGATTACACTACATGCAACCCTCCTTCAGCAAGGGGGCACCGTTATATCATTGTAGTCGTAGAATACTTCACGAAGTGAGTTGAAGCTATGCCAACGTTTAAAGATGATGGGGAGACTACGACTCTCTTTTTTTTCAACCAGATAATAGCAAGGTTCGACATCCCGAGGGAGATTGCCACTGACCATAGTAGTCACTTTCAGAACCAGATGATGACTGAGTTAATATCAAAGCTTGGGCTGCGACAAGAACATTTGTCACCCTACTACCCCTAAGAAAATGGTCAGGTGGAAGCTGTAAATAAATCTCTTAAGACCATCCTACAGCGAATGATCAACTCAGCCAAGTCAAATTGGCATTTGATATTATACTCGGCATTATGGGCTTACCGACTTTCTGTTAAGACTGCAACTGGTTTCTCACATTTTCAACTCGTTTACGGGCTGGAAGCAGTCTTGCCTATCAAATGTCAGATCTCGTCCCTAAAGTTGGCAGTACAATTATTGCCAAATACTTCTCCACTTGAAGAAAAGTTATTATACCTTGAGCGGTTCGATGAGAAGCATCATGATGTAGCCCTGGCCAATGAGCCTCAAAAACATAAAGTCAAGTGTCATTATGATAGGTCCGTTCGTCCTCGAATTTTCTCTGAAAGTGACCTTGTCCTGGTCTATGACCAAGATAAGGACCCCCTGGGGGCAGGAAAATTCAAACCCATGTGGTTCGTCCCTTTCGTCATAAAAGAGGTTCTAAAAAAGGGCTCTTATCGTCTGGTTGACTTTGAGGGAAATGCTTTGCCAGAGCCTAGAAATAGGCTCTACCTTAAGAAGTATCACTCATACGTAGGTCACCGTGGGTAACTTTTTGTAACATATGTATAGTCTTTGTATTATTACTTTCTAATTTATTTTAGTATTATGGATGTGTCATTTTTAATGTTATCTTTTGTCACTGTGGCAGATGTCAAGTGAATCTGAGGTGTTCATTGGGTACGCAGACGGTGCTAGCCGGCACACTCGGAGGCTTGCCTCCATAGCTTGGGTAATTTTTACACCTTGAGGCCAATTATTATCTTCCGGAGGTATATGCTTAGGTGACACTACAAACACTGTCATCGAGTATAGTGCAGTTATTGAGTTGCTTCTTGACACCCTGTCATTTGGTATCTCTCATCTTCAGGTCTATCTAGACACCCAACTGGTTGTGTCTCAGTTAAATAGAGTCTATCGTGTTCATGATCCGACTTTACACCGACAATTCCTTAGGGTACATCTCTTAGAATGAAGCTTTGATTATATTACATATTTTCATGTTCCTAGGAGATTAAACCAAATTACAGATACTCTAGCTAATCAAATTTTAGATTGGCATCTCGTACACATATGAAAGGACATACACATAAACATGTAAATACAATTTTAAAAGGCAAATATGATCCATAAGACACAAAAAGACATAAAAATCCATATATAATATCATAATAATCGGAGTACATAGGTGGACGCAAGCGCCTCAAAAGTATGACCAACAACGAGTCATGGGGCTTATGCTCTCAAAAAATATATACAAGTAGTGCTCTCAACATGTGAAAGGTCTAGACTAGCTAACATCAGGGCCTGTGGACCATGTTGTACTGATCAACAGTGTTTGTCAAACGCTGAAACAATTAGACCCACGTCCGTGGTGCCCCCACTACATGAGGTTGCATAGATGGTGGCATATCCTCAATCTCTGCCATATGGACCGTGTGGGTGAGCGAGGTAAAGTTTCGCTCGACTCATCTCAACACCCTCTCAACCTCCCCGACAGGAAGCTCTCCTACTGTTGTTGGTCCCCCTACGGCAGTAGGTGCGGCCCTTGGCCGAGGACGACGCTTGTTTCTCACATAGTCCGCAGGTTTCTCTGGTCCCACATTTGCACACAACAAACACATATCCGTCAAAAACTCTGGTATAAAAAAAATAACATANATGATGCAAACTTACCCATCTCTCCTCACTCCTCACCAAGAGGTACTAGTATCTCAGGATCTCTCGAGAAAACAATCCCAGCATAAGAGTAATCCTCTATGTCTGGGATCTGTTGTGGCAGTAACACTACTCATCTACAAACTGCAGGAAGAGAGGCCTGATGTCCTGGTACCACAACTCGAGGACTAAAGCTTGGAACTCTATCAAAGAAGAAAGAGCATAGAATCATCCTGAACCCGAAGTTCCTCTGCGTCCGCGACCGACAATCTGTCAACAACCTCTTCATAGAATCTAGCAGTGTAGTGATCCAATCAAATATTTGTGCATTTAAGCACTGAACTGCACAGTTCATCTGTGCACGGGATGCCTAATGTAGAGTCACAAAACCAGTCATCCACCCAATAAGCAACACAATCACCTGCAACGATAAGTAAGTGATCTTGCTTATGGGCACCTGTGAGCTCGATCGATCTGTACCAGCCTCACAATAAAGTCCTATCAATTCCGATATGTTATGAGGCCCCGAAGGAAATGTCTGAAACCTGATTGGTTCCCCTCTTCTGGAGAGGCCAATCGAAAAATATATGTCCTCTATCGTAGGCACCAGTGACTGCCCCTCTAACATAAAGGCCTATGCATCAGGATGCCAATAATAAACTAAGGCATTCAGTAGCCTAGGTTGTGCCCGCATAAAAGGACATAAGAAGAACATGAGCAACCCACACTACATTAAGGCAGCCACAACATTGGGGTCTTCCTCGAACAATTCACTAACCTCCTCATGCTCTCTTTCCCTCCAGTGAACATACATTCCGCAAAACACCAAGTTCAGG
>SNQJ01S0094331.1:6736-32057 GCA_010110895.2 Picea sitchensis
TGGATTTATGCAAGGCATAAACCATTTCCAAACCTTCCCTTTCTTTTTTCATGTAATTATTCTCAGCAGATGAAAACTTCCTGCTAGAAAAATAAATTGGATGGTTTAATTCTCCCTCTCCTGGTTGGGATAATATTGTGTCAAGTGTTATCAAAGATGCATCCACATGAATGTGAAACTCTTTCTAGAAATTAAAGAACACGATAATGGGCGCAGTTACTAACTTCTACTTCAATATGTCCAGAAACTTCTGACAGTCTTCATTCCACTGAAACTCAACTTCTTTCTTCAAAAAATTCTCCATTGGAGTTGTAATCTAAGAATAGCCTTTAATAAATTTCCTATAATATCATGTATGACCCAGAGTTGTTCTAAATTGTCCCACTGATTCAGGCAATGGAAAATTAATAATTACTACTATATTGGAAGGATCAACCAACAAAACTTGCTTGCATACCACATGACCTAACAATATCCCAAACAATGCACAAAAAATACATTTCTTCGAATTTAATGAAATATAATATTGTCTACATATATCAAGAATAAACCTTAGAGTTTCTATGTGGTATTTAGATAACCTAAACACATTCCAATCATCTAAGTACACTTCAATAAACTTATGAATGAACTCCTTATAGGCTACGACAACTACTCTATAAAACACAACAGGTGCATTCTTCAACCCAAACGACATCAATGTGTATTAGTAGCTTCCCCATTTTGTCGCAAATGTCATCTTGTGTCCATCTTCTAGCACAATCTTTATCTGATGGTATCCTGAAAATCCATTAATGAATGAGTAGGTGATCCAGATTATTTTTAGAATGACATGAAGAAAAAAATATAACCGATATATAATAAGGAAATACATAGAGAAAATGTGAATAACACATAAATATAGTGAAAACCAACTTCTATTAATGAAAAAGAGAGAAACACATTCTAGAACACAAACTGGAAGAATGGGGTAGCCTATCTCTGAGAAGAAAGAGATGTTGGCTACAATTCATTCGCAACAAGATTTACATCACACTTCATTGCATGCTTAAAGGGCCTCCTTCACCTCAATTATATATGAGAGAGTGAGAGGAGAACAATTCCCATGATGCATGTGGGATAAATTGGACTAAGTTAACAAAATTCCATAGGCATGTAAAACAATAAGACTTCCCGAGCGGTCACCCATCCCAGTACTACTGTATCTTGAGCATGCTTAACCGTGAAGTTCTAATGGGATCCAGTGTATTAACGATATGTTGTAGGCATGTACATAAGACCACTAGGAAATCATTACATGATGTTTGTAGTTAACAAATGAAGATGACATTACATTCCATTCCCCATCAAAAGGGTGAATATCATGGTTTATCAAAAACACAGGCTCAAAATGGTGATTCAGTGGAAAAGGTGGATGGCCATCAAGATCCATATCGATCATTCCTCCCCCCTTAGGAATCAATGGTCCCCATTGCATCAAGTTACCTTGGGATATAGGAATACTTTTGCTAAATCGTAAGCTTGGTGCATTTCTTGCCATGTTGAAGAAGTTGTCCTACTTAGCTTATTGAAGGCTATCATGAACCTGTTGTTGGAGGGGTTGAATCTGTTCAACCAATCTAGCTTCATGATCTACCTGAGTGTGAGAGGAATTTTTCCATGAAGATGCAACATGAAGAGTATGAAGGGTTTTGTTATAACATTTCTTGACTGGGCAGTGTGGAGGCACCCCCATAGGTGCAACAAGAACATATTGGTACTCTTCTACAATCTTGTCGATCTTCTTCTATTGGATAGAAAGGTATTGGGTTGAGGTTGTAATGGTTGCAGTGTCCTTTTTTTCACCTTTTGATCGAATTTTGAAGAGGCTAAAAATTTTAGTATGAGAGATTACTTTGTGGAATTTTTTTGGTGGGACAATAGTCGGAACTACCTCTGGTATCTGGTATAATTGACCCCCCAGAGTAACAATGACGTTACGGGGTCGAGACTCATAAATAGCATGATGCCTCCACATGTATGGTTGGCATAATATAACATCACAAACTTCCAGTGGGGAAACATCACACAATACCTCATCCTTGAAGGGCTTAATGCCATAGGAAAGGTGACATTGTTGGCTCACATCAAGATCTTGACCCTAGAGAAGCAACCTGATGTTGTATTGTTGCGGGTGTGGTGTTGTTTGCAAATCCAACTGCTTGACAACCTCTATTGATATGATGTTCTTTTGGATTTCGTTATCAACAATAAAATGTAGTGGGGTACCCTTCACCCACATTTGTGAATGGAAGAGTCGCTCCCCCTCCTCAGGATCCTCTTCTGGTTGGATTGTTGCAGTTGTGATAGTAGCAGTGAGTTCTGCATCAATGATCTGTCTCCTTTTATTATTTTCTGAATCAAGGTCCAATTCGGGGTTCGACTCTTTGTCTTTAAGCTCGGCCACCAATGACTGTATTAAGTGACATTCATTAGTGTTGTTCCAAGGGTTTTTTTGGAACTCACACCACTTTCTGGTGTCTTTATTAGACTTCTTGTTACCCTTATTTTCCTGCATCTGGGACTGGCTCTCTTGAGGTTGACCTTCGTTGCTCTGTCCTTCATTATGTGAGTTAGAGTTTCTCTTTCCATGCTTCTCCCACTTACTTTGTTGCTTGAATTTATGCTCAATTTTGATTGCATATCGATAAGTAGCTCCCAGTGAGAAGATGTCCAAGAAATGAATCTATGTTTGGATGTACTTGTGTAGACCACTGAGGTACTTCAAAACCAGGTGCCTCTCGGAGTCTTTGATACCCAACTTTGAGCGCAAGGTATTAAATATGTTGGTGTACTCTGGCACCGTCTGGTCTCTTTTCTGACATAGAGTTTTCCATCTCATGTATTGGTCATCATAGTTTATGACAGGGTAGAACTCCTCCTTTAGGGAATCTGCAAAGGCCTCCCAAGTGGGTTCCCTCTCAAATAGTGTAGATTCATCTGCGATGTAACTCTCCTAGTAACTTTACCACCAAGATATGACATGGGGAAGGGATTTAAGGAGTGTGAAGGTGATCTTTTCACTGTCGAAAAAATTTTGGACAGAGTAATAACCTTCTAGCAGATTCAACCATTTTTCTAGAGCATCTACATCTATATGGCCTTCAAATAAGGGGATATCAAAATTGACTTGTACCTTGAAGGATGTCACACTTGAAAAATGACTTCTTGTTGAATATTCCTTAGTTGTCCCCATCGATAGTCTTCGAAGGATTTGAGCAAATTCATCCATCATCTCGTTCCTCTGTCGCACGAGGGCTTCCTTGAGCAATGTCTTGAAAGGGTATATTGATTTATGATCTCTCTTTTCTTCTGCCATGGAAGGTCTTCTAGGCTAGAAAGAGTAGCTTCCCTCAAGTAAAACTAGATTGAGACCTAACTCTTTATACCCTGAACTCATTGGGGACCTACTCTGAGAAATGAAAAGGAGCATCCTCCTCTCATACCATTGATCCAGATTATTTTGAGAACGACACGAAGACAAAAATATAACTGATATATAACAAGGAAATACATAGAGATAATGCGAAGAACACAAAAATATAGTGAAAACCAACTTCTATTAATGAACAAGAGAGAAAAATAGTGTAGAACAAAAAATGACAGAATGAGGTAGCCTATCTCTGAGAAGAAAGAGATGTTGGCTACACTTCATTCGCAACAAGATTTACATCACACTACATGCTTAAAGGGCCTCCTTCACCTCAATTATATATGAGAGAGTGAGAGGAGAACAATTCCCATGATGCATGTGGGATAAATTGGACAAAGTTTATAAAATGTCATAGGCATGTAAAACAATAGGACTTCCCGGGAGGTCACCCATCCCAATACTACTCTATCTTTAGTGCGCTTAGCTGTGAATTTCTAATGGGATCTGGTGCATTAACGTTATGTTGTAGGCATGTACATAAGACCAGTAGGAAATCATTACATGATGTCTGTAATTAACAAATGAAGATGACATTGCATTCCATTCCCCATCAAAAGGGTGAATATCATGGTTTATCAAAACCACAAGCTCAAAATGGCAATTCAATGGAAAAGTTGGATGCCCATCGAGATCCATCTAGATCAGTAGGCCTCCTGCCCTCATACATTTTCCAACACTTCATCTATAAAGGGGGTCAGAAATGAGTCATGCAAACAAGCATCGTTCAACTTCCTTAGGTGTACATAAATTATAATACCCCCTGTTTTCTTATCTTGAACCACCATTGGGATTATCCATTCAGACTATGTGATGGGCTCAATGATACCAGCTAATGTCATTATGTCAAGATCTACTTTCACTTTTTCCTTGTACTTTGGATTCAATCTATAAGGTCTCTGTCTTATTGTTTTATCTTCTAGTTTTAATGGGATCTTCATCTCACCCAATTCCCTAGCTATTCCCTTCATTTTTGAAAAGGTTGTTGGAAAGGGATCTTGATATTCGTGCAATAGGTATGCAATATTTTCCATAGTCTCATCATTCCAATAATCACCAATATTTGCAAACTTTGGTTTCTCTTTTGTGCCAATGTTCACTTTGTGCATTCTTAACGGATTCACATATGCATCGGATTCTAGTTTTGAACCTACTATGTCTCTCTCCCCTTTAGTCTCTAGTACTTGTACATTTCTTGGATCTTCTTCCTCTTCATCTTCCTTAGTAACATTATAACATTCTAATAGTTCATGCATTGTCTCAGACTCTCTGTGTGCAATACATGCAAGTACTATTTCTATATGATCTTTTTCCATAAAAAAATTTACTTCTAATGACCGACAAGGTTGAATCTACTAAAGGTGACTCGTCTTCAAAATTAAATGTTACCTTAAAATTCCAGGTGATCTCTTCCCATTATGTTGTACATCTACACACTTTTAACTCTAGATACTAGTTCTTGGGAACTGTCTCAAGTGTATGGATGAATCTGTGTGTCCATTCCTACTTCAACATCTGTATCCAAATAGTAATACACTAAGCAATATGGTCCTTCAGATCGCTCATCCTTGTATACTTGTGCATAAGTTTTTCTATTCCAAATCTGATATGCATAATCCTTTTACAATGTTGCAAATCCTTTATTCCCTCCTTGTGTGTAGCCCACCATCTAATTGGAGTTGATATCAGTGCAACATCTAATGCTAATAATCTTGTTGTTTAGGTATCTGCAACTCAAATTCATTGACAAAAGAACTTACCTCATTTAATCCATCAAACTTTGGCATATCACGTACCTATGTTCCAATCCAGCACAAAGAGTGAGGAATGTGAGCACATCTTCAGGTCGATACTTCATGCAATATGATGCATAGAGATAATGATTCTCTAACTAAGTGCACCATCTATAGTACAATTGGCATAGTCATCCATGCACGTTTTCATATTGTAGAGGTTATCAATTTCCTTTCTTGTGGGATCCACATACCTTCTTGGCTCCATAGGGTCTAATGGCGCAGTGATCTTTAATCATACTCCTTCAAAAATCATTTGTCTTTTATTTAAATTAATAATCTCTTGATTGCCAAAGGCCCAATGAAAAACAATCAATGTTGGATATGGTTGATTGTTTTCCACAATCTTAATGACCTTAAATTCAGCTATGCTATGCACACAATCTATGTTAACAGGTACTCCTTCTACTCTCCTGATCGATATTATCTTATGTTGGTTTTCCAATATCAACTAAATAGTTGACTGAACTAGATTTGGTTTCCCCATCATATCCCATGTTTGTCTTGGAAGCACATTGACATTTCATCCTGGGTCCAAGATGACATTATCCATGTCATATTCTCATATCTATGTGTTTAATCTGAATTCTCTGTTTGTCCTCTTTTTGTGCAAGACTTGTGTTAGAACTTGGTAAATTGTTGGGTTGAAGGGAAACAAACTACCAAGGTAACCTTCAAACCAACTTTAACACTGGAAACTAGCCTTTCCAATCTAGAGAGGGCTCTCTCTAAGACCTAGTCTTCGATAGATGGTAATTTTGGATTGTCGGCTAGATTTATATGTTTGAGAAGTGTTTTATGGTTTCGATGGCAAGGAAATAGAGAACTTTGGGCTATGGAGTCAACCCCCTAAAAATGAGAGAAATCAATGACTGGTAAGGGAAGCTTGGAGAGGATAAAGGTTAAATAGGAAATGGTCTTTTAGTTTTAATGTCATTGTGTATGGTGGAAGAAAGGAGGACATAAAACAAATCAGAAAACCATTAAAGATGAATTATAACTCACTTAGAAAAGAAACATCAAGTTTAAATGGTTGAGTCTAAATCATCGCGTGATGAATTTTAAACTCTTTAAACATTCTAATTTAAACAAAGGGAACAAATATGAATTTATAAGAAATAGGAAGTACATACATAGATAGGATCACAATACATCAAACCACCACCATTATAATCTTTTTGTCAAAGATTTAGGACCTCTGCATTATTATTTCCATCAGATTCAAAGATTACATTCAAGAGTCCTCTGTCTACACTCTTTGACAACCCGGCTTACATCGGAAAGATACAATATATAGAAAAATAACGCCCTCTCGGGTTGTTATTCCTCGAACTACTTCCCCTAGAGTCTCAAATTTTGGTTACTTCCCCCAAGACAACCTTTTCAATAGAATTTACCAAAGATAGAAAATCTATTGCACCCAATCATAACATAACTGACACATTTATCTCAATCATTCGATCATGAGTAAGATTCAGTCATCAGGTTGTGATAAATCGATGTTTTCTTTCACGGGGTGCCCGAGTAATCAAGCACGCTGTGAGAAAATATGTCACCTTCATATAACATGATTTGGTTGTTGTTGTGCGATCACTGACTGTAGCATTCACATGGCAAGTTGATGTAGCGGGCATCCATTTTCGATCGCTCGTGTAACTCCAGGTGGCAGCAACGGTTGGGGGACCATGCATCTCTTCCAAAACTGGCATGCATTTCATTTATACCTACTCTCCTCAATAGGTAAGTTTACAGCATCTGCATGATGAATATTCACCGTGCAGGTGTCACGTCAGACTTCTTTTTATCGGAAGGAAACATGATATGCACGGAGAAAGATTCCATGCCATGATCAAAAAGGACAAAATGGAGTTGTCTTACTCCTGCCCTCGACCTCACCTGCAAACTTAAAACTCTTAGTGTTTTTATAAGAGACCAATTTTGTTTACTCAGATTCTTCACCTGTCTCCACAAGATTGTGTTTCCTTTCAGTTTTTTCTGAGCATTGGCGAGAGTTGTGCAGGCGTTATCCATGGTCAGTCTGCATTCCTTTACATGCTATATGATTCTTTCTTCTAACACCGTATGTTCCTCCTGCAGCTCGATAATTACGTCTTGTACCTCTCTGAGCTGTATTTTGAGCCAATTTACATTCCATGATCAACTTTGCGACGTTGGTGTTTCAATAGTCCTTTATGCCAGTTGTCTTCTTAATTCTCTATTTTCTTGATACAGTTCGGCGATAGCAAGTTGCTCTTTCTTCAGCTGCTGTGAAAACTCTTGAACATTCACGTTTTCATCACCTAAATTCCTCCTCCTTTCACCAATTCCCATGCTTCAACCTTCAACAGGATCTAGCTGAATGACACACATGAGTAATCTCTTGGAAGCAGATTGGCTGTGTGATTCACTATGAGCTTGGATCTCCTCGTTTTTCTTAACCAAACTTTTCCTGCCTCATTTCTGTGGTGTTGGTTGGTGGGATGATGAGTCCTCTATTTCCTTTCCCTTTCCCATGACATCTTCCTTTATCACCCATGTGCTATGGAATGTTGTTTCCCTCACAGATAGAGGAATGTCTCCTTTGGAGTCTCTGGGGATGTCAGCCGAAATCAAAAATGAATCCCAATCTTTTTTCAAACGTATCAATTCTTCAACCATCAACAACTTGATTAATGAAAAATGGGATAAATTGTTCCTCGGTTGGTTAGCCTCAGCCTGGACAGTGTCTGCCATCCTTTCCAAGCTTCGATGCAAGAATAAAGGTAGATTCAAAGGTTTTTACCCTGTGAAGAGTATCAGCAACCTAATGTGATATGGGTACACCATGTCAAACCTTCCTTCACAGGTGAAATATCTTTTGATTACCTTTAGAATATTTTGGAAAGGCTCCCAGAGGCTAGCTTGGAACGTCGGATCTAATTTTCCTATTTAGATAGTTGGGCTTGATAAATTATTTATAGCAAAAAATGTCTAAATGCATGCCTTTAAACCATTTTTCACCGCGCGGAGGGATCTCCGTCGCAGCTAACAAAGTTTCCTCTATCCCTTAGAAGGTGATTCTCGCAATGGTCGTGCTGACTCCAGTACAATTGAGGGAAAACTACTCAACCAACTTTTCATTGTACCTTTTGATCTTTTCACAAAAGCGCATACATTCGGCTTGTTCAAAAGATGCCCTGATTTCTGGATCTTTGTTTATTAATTCCATGTCTTGAGGCTTAGACCTCATGGCCCTACCACTTATCACCTTCTTTCTTATGATTTGGGATGTTGCCATGATGCCAGTATATGTTTATCTCACTCACGCAGTAATGAACTATAACACCCTCTCTATGTGGAAAATAAGAATGACGGACTTCGCATAGACTTTCAAAAAGGCAGTCATAGAATATTTGCACGAAAAATAAAATCGACCACAAGAGTTCATGGTGCAGCAGTAAGGCGCGACAGAAAATTTTGGTGCAGTGGGGAAACTCAGCGCAGTGGAAAACAATAATGAAAGGCTTGTCTCGATATGGAATTGTGATGGAAAATTTCGGTGCAGTAGCAAAGTACTGGGAGACTTATCGTGAGACAAGGAATTTAGGCGCAGTGAGGAAACTCAGCACGACGGGAGGAAATTTCAAAGAAGAAAGGTTGATCGTGAGAAGAAATAGCGTCCAACATTCTAGTTTGCAGTGAAATCCAACATACTTTAAACAATGACTAAAAATGATGAATGAGACGCGGCAACTCGAATCAACATAATTACAATGCAAACAATTGCAATCAACTTTCACACAGCGAAGGGCTCCAAAGTTTGCAGAAAAAACCATAGAAAACCCATAAATAAGGAAAGTAGAGAGGCATGCACGGTGACCAAAATTTATACTTGAACGGATAAAGAATGGAATCATGGAAGAGGACGATAAATCCATGGCAATGAGAAGTTTGGAAGCAGGTTGAAGATTTGTGTAGCAAACTCATGTGATGGGTACACTTTGAAGTGTGCAAAGTACAAATGATAAGAGCGGCAGAGTATACATGATAGGAGCGTCATGATTTTTCACCTTTCTGACTTCTGAATTAGGTGATTATGTTTGTTATATCTTTCAACATGACCTTTATCCCAACAACTTGACTCGATCTCTGACATGTAAATTCCTCTTTTCTTACAGGACTCAATATTTAGGGAAAGGGACATTTACAATTCGCACATGACTAATCATTACGCCCTTTCACGACTTCAAGGGAAAGAACTGCTACTTGTTGATTTCGACCCATTCGTTATTCAATCACTGACCTCACACGCTTTGATGCACGAACTATGACTCGTCTAAGACTAACTCTAACTTCAAAAATCGTGGTGCTAACAAGTTGGTTTACTACTCTTTGTGTCGTAGGTAATTCTCTATCTTGGGTACATTGATCAATCATTTTCCATAGTGCATTCAACGTTGTTTCATCCTACATCAACTCTAAACAATTCTTTAGAAATTATTTCAAAGTATTTACCTTTTTGACTAGCCTTTCTGGAATAGTGCGATCATAAACTGACACCATATCATATACTGTTGGTGTCTTTGATGTTGATGTTATCCAATCTGATCCTAGTATCTCCTTCCTGGCTTGCTGATATGTCTCTTTCTCTTTATGTGGATTAAAGGCTCTCATGGGATCAATTTCTTTCCTTATCCATTGCTCGACCCCTTTTCCTTTATCTTTCACATCTGGCCCAGTTCTCATTCCTCCACACGTAACAATTGCTACTCTAGGAAGATCATCATGCTCCTCAACTGCTATCATTTGTAGGTTTTGGTTCTGATTTTGATGCTATTTTTGGTTCCCTCTTTCCTTCCACTTCACTATCAATTGAGGATAGTACTTTGTCGCATGATCCAATGCTCTTCAATATGTGTACTTCGTGCAAGGATTCAAACAATCTCTCGCTAAATGTCCTAGTTGATTGCATTTATAACAAATTATCGGTCCTATTCCTCCTAAACCAAATCCTCCACGTCCACCCTGGTTAAATCCTATCATATTGTTGTACCGCGTAACTCCTCCCTCTACTACAACAATTTCCTTTTGGATTTTGTATGCATATGAAGTGTGTTCTCTCATTAAGTCAAATGCACGGCAATATTTCTCATCGTGTCCTACAAATTTGCAAAAATTACAGAATATATTTCTTGGCATACTCTGGTACTTATGCAATAATGGAAAAGAAGGCAGATGATGTCCCCATGTCTTACATATCTCACAATCCCCTACTCCTCCTGCCAATGGATTTGGTGTTTATGTAGTTGTATAATGTGCAAATGCCAGACATTCTTCCTTATGATGGCCTTTTGTCTTACATGTTCGTGTTTTTCCTTTTCCTTCATTATCTCTGAAAATTGAATTCTCAATGCAACCAACTATGACTGTACCTATGCCATACTTGGTCCATATCCTAAAGGAGATGCTTCTAACTTCATCACAATTTCCAATGCTTAAAGTTGCAATGTAACCTTTTGTTGTGTCAATGGATAATGAATGTACAACAATAGACCTGGAATAAACCATTCTCATTATTGCTCATCAGGAATCTGAAAGGTTAATCGACCCATCACATCTTTAAATATCTGGTCATAATCCCATACTATCTCATTCTGTACTTGTTTAATCTCTTCCATCTCTTTAATATATTGCAATTACGATTTCGACTTCCAGAATTTCTTTAATAATGCTTGTTCAATCTCTACAAAAGTTCTCGACTATCTGGCTGGTGTAGTAGTCTAGTACTTCATGTACCATAGCAATGAGTGACCTCTAAACAATGTGGATAACTGTGTAATATTTTTTGCCTCATCCTGGACATTTTTCACAGTCCATATCGTGTTGTACACAAACAAATGTTGCTCAGGGTCTTCTGACCCCGCTCCCTGAAATTCAGGAATTCTTAGTGAATGGTTTATTCCTTTTGTTGCACTCTATGTAGTACTTACCCTCAGTGATGCTAAATTATTCTAGTTCATTGTGCTACTTCCACTATTCTGACTACTTCTCTGGATTCCTCCACTAACTACAATTGTTATTGAACAAGTCTTATTTCCTGCTTGAATTCTCAGTGATTCACATAGGGTCGTGGGTTCGACAAAGATTCTGATCTAAGATGGAATTCCTTCTTCTACTGGCATCTGAATAGTACCTAGGATCCCTTTCTTCCTTTTTCCTCTCTCTATACAATGTGATCTAGAGTTATACGCAAGGGTCACTTTCCTCGAATTCTCTATGTTTCTCTTCTTTCTCATCCATAGTCTCCTTCTTACTATACCTAAACCTTTTCCCACAACGCAATATTCCAATATCTTCGTCTGAGTTACTATATTCCTCTCTCGAAATCCTCAGTCCATATGCACCTTACTCATTCTTTCCACTCTCAGACCATCCTTTGGTCATCCCCCAGTCCCCCATGTGTGCGTGAAGGATCCTAGCAATTAGACTCCATCTTCATCACATTCTTGTCACACAAAAAACAAATTATCGAGCTAGACAATGTGTTAAGGTATCTTCCACGCAGACCCTTGAAAAGTTCCCTCTTTGTGACACTATAATACTAGGTACAATATAATGAAAACTCTGTAATGTAACATCCCAGTACACTATTCAACCAAAAGTCAATTGCGCGAGAAACCTTGTTACTTACTCTATTCAATTGTCTGATCAGTTCCGGAGTCCAGTTTCTCGGAGCTTCAACTCGATATCTTCGAACATTCTCCGCTAGCCTTTCTAACCATTCAACCAATATTATCATAAATTCACCAAATAAAATTTCATGAAGATCTGTGAACACATACCTTTGCAACCACTATTTTTCTTTGAGCCTTGGGTTCCTATTCTATTATCTGGAAAATGCTTGTTGCGTCATTTATATCCATTTGGTGATCTCCTCCTTATTCGGCCTCCAAAACATTCCCCTCAATTACAGTTCATGGTCCCAGCAATGGAACCATTTTTTGGTACGCAGTGGGTAGACCTGGGGTTAATCATCAATATATGAACAAAACCCTTAGACACCGACCCTTTCAGCATCACTTGTAAACCAAGTGAAGTCTCACCAAAGGCATCTAGAGGGTCTAGAGGAACCAAGGCTCTACAATGATGAGGGGAAGTAAGTCATTCAACGTGTCTTTACTAACCATCTACTCATTTGCGAGTTTCCATTACTTAACAATTACTTAACATGCAACATACCATGTGTGTGAAATTCCTTTACTTTGGTATTGATTCATCAATTACTTCAGTGCAAGACATTATAACATGAAAAATACATTCATCATAGTTAAGCATATATCATTATTTCACCATAACATCATACATGCAAAGATAACAAATCACAACACACAGGTTTAACGTGGTTCACCCAAATTGGGCTATGTCCACAATGGATGGCTTCTTTTATTATCCATTGATAATATTCTTACAGCTGCGCATTGTACTACAAAATATGAAACAGTAACATTACACAAACCTTCCTAGTCGTTTTGTTGCAGTGTGAGCCTCACTCAGTAATACCTCAAACTTATCCCTTCGCTTGACTCAACTTACCCAAAAATCACTAACAAATTCTCATATGTCAAACATTTGGAACCTCGGAACCCCTCTACCCAAAAACCCATTACATATTTATAAATCAAAATAGGGCTAAGCCCATTACAAAGTGCATAAAAAACTCCTAACTATTTTCCACCTTTTGCATGTCGCTCCATCGTGCTTCCTTCTATCGTGCACTTTGACTCCTTAAAGTCCACTCCCGTCACGTGCTATGGTCCATATTATAACTACCTTTTATTCTTTGACTTATTATGGCGTGGATCCCAAAACTTAACCAAAATTCCTATCCAACAGGTGGTGCATTTTCAAGTTGTACTTCTTACAATGGATGTTGTGAAATTTCTTCTTGTTGTTGTACATTATCTTTCGCTTTTTGTTAACTTTCTCTTGAATATGCTATTCATTTTCTTGCAATGGTGGACTATCATTTTGTTGTTTGGGGAACCTATCAACAACTTTCTTGACCTCCATATTACCTGCATAATTCTTAAACATCTATAACTCATTGAATATGACATCCCTACTTCTAATAACTTTCTTTTTAACTGGATCCCATAATCGGTAACCAAAATCACCATCCGCATATCCCAGAAAAATACACTTCCTAGATTTATCATCTATTTTAGCTCTATTCTCTTTGGGAACATACATAAATGTTTCACATCTAAATACCTTTAAGTGAGAATAATTTACCTTTTTACCCGTCCAAACTTCTTCAGGAATGCCACCATCCAAAGTTGTAGTAGGAGATCGATTTATCAGGTAGCACATTGTCTTTATTTCTTATCCAATCCATAATTTGAAAACATACTCCTCACCTTCTCCATGATAGTATGATTCATTCTTTCTACAATACCATTCTATTGAGGAGTAAGAGGCACAATCTTCTCATGATTTAAGACAAATCTGTTACAATACTCTTTGAATGCATTGGAGCAATACTACCCATTGTTATTTGTCCTCAAACACTTGAGCAATTGATTAGTTTCTCTTTCAACAGCAACATGAAACTTCTAAAATATCTTGAATACCTTGTGTTTTCTTTTCATAGGGTAGGCCCAAACCTTCCAAGATGCATCATCTATAAATGTCATCAAGTATGAAGCTTCTTCTAATGACTTGATGTGTACTATCTGAAACACATAAAAATGTATCAATTCTAACAAATATGCTTCCATTCATTGCCACTTATAATAAGTAAAACCCTTCATTTCCTACCATAGATACAATGCTCACAAAGATCAAGATTATAGGATTTCAAACATGGAATCATTTTTTTTCCAACAAGGATTTTGAGACCCTTCTCTCTCATGTGACCCAGACGCTTATGCCACAAATCTACTGAGATTTATTCTCTTGCAACAACAACCACATCTGATTTCTATAATATTTATTTTAATGTATATAGTGTTCATGTCTTGGATCCTTTATCCATGAGCAATTCCCCTTTACTAATTTTTCGACCACCTTTTCCAAAGCTTGTAGAACAACCTTCATCATCTAATCATCCTACAGAGATCAAACTCATGCACATATATGGAATGCGCCTAACATGTTTCAATAAGATATGTTGTCCTTCCTTTATATTGATATAGACATATCCCACTCCAACAATGATGTAAATGTAATTATTTCCCAAATGCACTTTACCATAATCATCATAACCATATGCAACAAAGTTATATTTGCTTGGGTATACATAGTGAGATGTTGAGATTCAAGAATACAATAAATTCTATAGTTTGATGAAAATAAACATGCATCTTCTGTTGAAACAATAATTAAAAACTCATTCTATGAAACTAAAGCAATAATCTCACCTTCATTTGTGTTGTTTGATGTCTTGGATGGTTTTTGATCCTTTTGTTCTTGTTTCCATTTTCGACACTCCTTTTTCATATGTCCTCATTTTCCATAGTGATAACAATTGAACCTTCCTCTTATCGATTTCAATCTACCTATTGACCTCGAACACCCTTGACAACCTTGATCAATTTCCATACTATGATTAGCTAGAGTTAGAGCTTCTCCTCCCTTAAGTGGTCCACTATTGAATCGCCCTCCTTAATATTGAGATTGTATAATTTATTCATCAATAAGACCTTATTCGATGCTTTTTTTTTCTCATATAGATCATGCATCCTGTGTCATATATCTTATGTAGTCTTCTCTCCCACTACATTAAAGTAGACATTCTTCGATAGACATTGACGGATATTTGCAATGGCCTTCCTATCAAGTTTGATTCAATCCTCATTTTTCATCAATGACGGCTTCTTTGTTATTCCCTTAATTGGAAAGTATTGATCCCTCAAAATCAGTATATCCTCCATCTATGACTTCCATAGAGAAAAATTAGCCTCATTCAACTTTTCCATGTCACTCGGCGTTGTTTTCTCCATGATTTATGGGACTCAACTTGAAAAATATCTTGGCAGTTCTCAACTAAACCTTCAACAA
Organism: Picea sitchensis; assembly: GCA_010110895.2. Taxonomy (NCBI): domain Eukaryota; kingdom Viridiplantae; phylum Streptophyta; class Pinopsida; order Pinales; family Pinaceae; genus Picea; species Picea sitchensis. Next base: position 22,037 of record SNQJ01S0094331.1, read on the forward strand.
TTTTAAGCATTCAGCATTGGAATAAAATTCATCTTGTGGCCCACAATTTCTCCTTCTAGGCTGGCAGACAAATTGTGGCCTGTGATTTCTCCTTCTGGGTTGGCGGACAAATTCTCCCACAATTCCTCCTTTTTGGTGTTCCAAAAACCTCATGTGATGTCTACTTATACAGTGTGGGTGTTCTAGTGACCTCCTACGAGTATAAAAATGACCTATTCTTACCTAACCTTGCTCTAATACAAGTTGTTGGGATTTTGGTTTCCTAATTTTCCCACTAGAAGAAGAAAACTGGGTTTTTTCTAGAACCGCCTAGCAAATCAAAAATTTCCCACACAAAATAGAGGATCACTCACTCCTCAAATAAACTTGCAATACTCTCCCAGAATATAGATATTAAAGGATTCTTGGTATAAATACACAGACAAACAAATATGTAGTGGATGCTCTCATCCTTACGCACCACATTTTCAACAAACATAGAAAAGAGGAGCACAAATTCAACAAATACAAAGGAACAGAAAATAGAGCAGGTAGAAAACAATATTCAATTGATCATCACACCACATACAAATAGAGTATATTTACATAGTTTTGTAGGATCTATTCGTATCTAGAGCCTTTGAACACTATAACATTTGAATATCAAAATATCCATCTATTCAGTAGAAAATTGTGGGTGCCAACCAAAATGTCTAGGTGTCTTTGACTTTACCAGAAGATTTTGGAGTTTCCAACGATGGGGACGTGGTAGTTGAAACAATGGTTTCTCAAAGCTTCATTTTTCTTCATTGTTTAACACATATATTGTACTCATAACACTTAACGATAAGTGTCAAGTATGCTTGCTCTGACATGTTGAGTCAGGTGGTCCTTTTAGCAAATATTTATATGCTTCAAGATTATTTGTAGGTTTGACAACTTAGTGACAAACTTCCTAGAGCATTCTTCCTAGCTTGTCGAGGACAACTAGTCTTCCTTCAATCTTATTTATAGACTTTTGTAAGTCTTCAATGTCTTTCAAGACATGTTGTAGAAGATACATATTTAGATTCAGAGAATTTAAACTTTCTTGATCTATTTTTTCTTCAACTCCAAGGTTGAGAATATCTTGATGCAGATCATCAATGTTATGTGTTATGAGTTGGTCTCACATGTTAGAAAAATTCAATAATTTACATTCATTTGAAACATGATCATTTGTAGTCGATAATCTTTGGGGAAGAAAATATATTTTGAGAGTCCCATCCAAAAATAATTGTAAGGAAGATTTCTACCAAGAATTTAGGACTTATCTTCCATTTTTACAATTTCTTCTATTGTAGTTGTAGATATGGGTAAGGAGAACAGGAACGGATCTTTTCAAACTAGCTATAGGGATTCTCTATTATGTGATGTGTTGAACAAGTCTTGGCAGGATGAACATCCTGAATTTCATCCAATATGTTCTATATAACTAGAGGGTGCTTTTTATTTTGGTGGTTTAGAAAAGATCGGTTCTTATCGGATAGATGTTGTAGATCCATATCTAAATAAATTGTTGGCATCAGTCAAAGTTGGAATATGAAAAGAATAATTCTAAGGGTTAATAACATGTGTTTCCTTGTTGGAAAGTTGGTTTTCATTGATGTCAACCCTAGAATAATCCCTTAATGAAGCCTATAGAAGTGATGGGTGTATTTGAAGAAGTGCAAAAGCCCCAGAAGCCCCTAGAAGTAATGGGTGATGTCAAACCTATAAGAAGTCCAGCAAGTCTCCAAAGTGGTCCCCTTATGGTGTAGCTTTAAGCATGGTCCTCATGGGAAGAGGCTTTGAAGAATTCTACAAGAAGCCCTGTAAATATGGTTAAGTGGTTAAGAAGCATCGAAGGTGTGGTCATGAACCATAAATTTGAATGAAGGAAATTGCAAATGCATGAAAAACCTCCATGATCTGATAGTCCATATAAAGCCATTTCCAACAGTATGGCATGCCACATGGTTCCTCATGGTTGAGAAGTTATGCTCTCTTAAAGTTGAATCCCTTAAGTATGGTCAAGAAGCCATAAGTCTAAGGTCAAATAAGTTACAAGTTGGCCCTAAAGTCAAGTAAAGCAGAAAATTTATTTCAAACAAGAATGTATAGGTCAGCCCTAAAGACAAGCAAAGGAGGTACTTGGAAAATTTTAAATACCCATCAAGAGCCTCTCATTTGAGTCAAGAAAGTATCATTATTTATCATTCAATCTTGTGATCTCTTAGCACAATCTTGGAAGTGAATTTCAGAGGGAAGATTGTTGGAAATTTGGTTTTCATTGATGTCAACCCTAGAAGAATCTACTAAACAAGTTATTTCAACCCTAGAAGAAGCCCCGAAGAAAGTTTGGAAGCTTCTAGAAGTGATGGGTGTATTTGAAGAAGTCTCCAAAGTGACCCCTTTATGGTGTATCTTTAAGCATGGCCCTCATGGGAATATGCTTTGAATAAGTATACAAGAAGGCTTGGAAATATGGTTAAGTGGTTAAGTGGTTAAGAAGCCCTAGAGGTTTGGTCATGAAGCCCAAAGTTTATTGAAGAAAAAGAATATGAACGACATTGCAAATGCATGAAAAACATCCATTAATTGATAGTCCTTGTCAAGTTGTCTCCAACAGTAGGTGGCATGCCACATTGCTCGTAAAGGTTGAGGATTTATTCCTTCTTAAAAATGAATCCCCGAAGTATGTTCAAGAATCCCCATATCTAAGATCAAGAAGTTATAAGTTGGGCCTAAAGTCAAGTAAAGGAAAAAAAAAATGTTGCAAACAAGAAATTACAAGTCAGCTCAAGGTCAAGTAAATAGGGTGCTTGAAAAAGTATAAATACGCATTAAGAACCTCTTATTTTCATGATTCAATCTTGTGATCTCTTAGCACAATCTTGTCAGTTAATTTTAGAGGGAAGATGAAGTGAAGAAGGGATAAATTCCAAGGGAAGATGAAGTCTTGTGATGATGTGTTCTAAGGTATATTTTGTAAAGGTCGTATTACTATTTTTGTTATAACGTGTTTTATAGAATGATTCAAATAAAGAAATGTGGATTCTATTGAGAAGACATATCAAGGTACATTTGGTACTAATTTCAGCTTTTGGGTCATTATACTTTTGGAGATACACTCTATGGAAGATAGGGTTTTTAACTAGTCCTGTAACTAGTATCAAACAGGTGTTCCGGGTAAAATAGTCATACATTATTCATAGAAGATACAAATTATATGAGACCAATTGCATTGGTAATAGTATAGTCCATAGTAATTTTTGTGTGAGTTTCATAATCAGAAATCAAATATTGAGCATATGGCATGTTGTACAAGTTCTCTCTCCGGAATAGGTCAAAATTCAGGAAGGTCTGCCATTTTCGCTATATCTCATTTTCAGTGACAAATCAAGCAATGAAACTTGGAGGAATTTCAGAGAATAAATGATTAATATTGGGTAAAAATTTCGTACCTTTATTCATTACATGTACAAAGTTATACTTTTTGGAAGTTAGGGTTTGTGACTAATCTAGAAACTAGTTCCAAACAGGTGTTCAAGATAAATTTAAGAAATGATGTTGGGGTTTATATGTGGACCCATGTGGATCTAGGATATTTATGTGGACCCAATTTCTAAATGGATCCAGGTTGATGATGTTGACGTATAAGTTGTGGTGGATCTATTTTTTATAATGTTTATGTATCAGTTATGGTGTATCCAGTTTTTATGATGATGATATATCAGTTGTGGTGGATCTAGTATTTGATGATGATGATGATGATGTATCAGTTATGGTGTATCCAGTTTTGATGATGATGATGTATCAGTATCAGTGAGAGTGATATTGATAGGTTGATGATGATGTATCAATATCAGTGATAGTGACATTGGCAGTGACAGGTTGAGTCTCCATTTATATTTCAAGGAGGAAGGTAGGGGAAAGGAAAGGGGGTTGGAGCCTCCTTCCAATTGGTGCTGGAGAATACAGGAAGTCATATATTCCTTTAGGTTGGATCATATAAACAAGGGGTTTGGAGCCCCCTTCCAGTTGGTGCTAGAGAATACAGGCAATCATATATTCCTTTAGGTTGGAGCATATAAACAAAAGGGTTGGAGCCTCCTTCCAGTCGGTGTTGCTAAATCAGGGAGTTGGAGCTTGTAAACTAGGGGGTTGGATCCTCCTTCCAATTGGAGTTGAAGAATCTAGGGATTTGTAGCTTCCTTCAGGTTGGAGACTATAAACAGGGGGTTGGTGCCTCCTTCTAGTTGGTGCTGGAGAATTTTGAAAGTTGGTGTTTGTTGTGAATGTAATCTTATGATATATGAGAAATCATTTTGTGGTTTTCTCCCATTTGGTTTTCCACACAAAATTATTGTGTATTGTGTATTTGTGGTTATATGTTATGTATTGTTCATGATATCTTGAATCCAATCATAAAGTGATAAATTGTTGATAAGTTGATGATTACATGTTATGTTTAAAAGTGGTAAAAATTTCTCAGTACTAATTCACCACCCCTATCAGTATTGGTGAATATTCTAACAAAGATGAAGTGAAGAAGGGAAAAATTATAAGGGAAGTTGAAGTCTTGTGATGATGTGTTCTAAGGTATGTTCTTTAAAGGTCATCTTTCCATTTTATAGATAACTTTGTTTTTATAATGATTCATATAGTGAAAATTGGATTATATTGAGAAGACATATCAATGTATATGTGGTACAAATTTCATCTTCTAGGTCGTTGTATTTTTGGAGATACAGTCAGTGGAAGATAGGTTTTTTGACTAGTCTTGTAACTAGTCTCAAACATGTGTTCTGGGTAAAACAATCATAACTTCTTCATAGAGGATACAAATTTTGTAAGATCAATTGCATTGGAAATAGTACAGTATTTAAAATTTTGTATGTGAATTTCAAAATCAGACACCAAATATTGAGCATGTGGTATGTTGTACAAGTTTGCTCTCCAGAATAGGTCAAAATTTAGGAATACCTGCCATTTTCGCTTTCAATGACGAATCAAGCATCAAAACTTGGAGTAATTTTAGAGAATATATTAAATAATAATAGGTAAAATATTTCATATATTTATTCATTACAGGTATGGAGTTATAGTTGTTTTAATTTAGGGTCTCTGACTAATCCAGAAACTAGTCCCAAACAGGTGTACGAGATAAATTTAAGAAGTGATGTTAGAGTTTATATGTGGACCCATGTGGACCTAGGATCTTTATGTGGACCCACTTTTTATGTATCAATGATAGTCATAGAAACAATGAAAGTATATTAGTGACAATGACAAAGACAGTGAAAGTGATAGTGACAGTGATAGAGATAGAGACAGTGACAGTGACAATGACAATGATAGGTTGATTTTCTTATGATGATGATGTATCAGTATCAGTGACAATTACAATGATAGTTTGAGTATCTCATTTATATTTCTAGGAGGTTGGGTGGCACATGGGAATATTAGTGTCTTCGGATAGTAGGTTGGTGTACTTTGCAGGGGAGTTACAACTTCCTTTGTGTTGGTGCTCATAAAACTAGGGGGTTGGAGCCCCCTTCCAGATGGAGCTGGAGAATCTAGAGAGTTGAATCTTCCTTCAAGTTGGAGCCTGTAAATTAGGGGGTTGAATCCTCCTTCTAGTTAGAGTTGGAGAATATACGGAGTTGTAGCTTCCTTCAGGATGGATCCTATAAACAAGGGGGTTGGAGCCTCCTTCCAGTTGGTGCTGGAGAATATTTGAATTTGGTGCTTCCCTTGAATGTAATATGCCAAATTCAAAGGGGACAAGCTTCAAACTTATAGAGGTCAATTTGAACAACTGAAAATGAAGGAAGATGAATATATTACATCATATTTTCTATGAGTTGATGAAATAGTGAACATTATTAAAGGATTAGGAGAAGAAATTAAAGAACCAATGATTGTTCCAAAGGTATTAAGGTCTCTTCCAATGAGATTTGATCCTAATATTTTATCCATATAAGAAATAACATATACTTCTACGTTGATCACGGATGAGTTACATGGAATCCTTATAGCTTATGAAATGAAAACATAGCAGGATAATCCATTGAGGAAGGAAGCAAATTTCAAAGCATCCAAGAAGTCAAAGGAGAATAAGAAAAAATCAAAGTCAAATTATAGTTGCAGTGATGATTCAAATGAAGATGAAGAAATAGCCAACTTCATGAGGAATTTGAAGAAAGCAACTAGAAAGTACAAAGGTATGCTTCCCTTAATGTGCTTTAATGGTGGTAAAATTGGTCATTTTGCTTCTAAATATCCTTATTCTAAGAATGTAGAAAGTGATGAAGAAGAAGTTCCCTAGAAAGAAAAGAAATATCAAAACGGAAACAAGAAAGGAATTAAAAGAAAAGTCTTCAAGAAAATCCTCTACTCAAAAGAAGATAGTTCTTCATCTGATGAGGATAATGATAGTTATAGTGACCCAAAAAGAGTGTTCTTCATGGAAATGGAAACTCAGAAAGAAACCATTGAAATTGATGAATAGTAAGGTGAAGTATATATTGAAGATAAAGTAATCATCACCTTAAGTGAGTTGAAAAGATAAAGGAATAAAAACAAGTCACTTAAGGAAGAATTGTTCAAGATAGAGGAGGGTTCTCAAAATCCCAACAAAAACTCTAAAAAATTCCAGCATATGATTATGAATCTAAAGGTACAAGTAGAAGAAGCTAAAGGATTCAAGAAACACTCAAAAACTGGTTGGAAGAAAAGGAGAAAATGAAGGATAGTTTGGAAGTAGAAATAGTCTCACTAAGAAAGGAACTTCAACAAAAGGACATGCACCAGAACATCACAAAAATATTGGATCAAATCATTAGCATTCAAAGACCATACTATGACAAGTCTAGACTAGGATACAAGTAAACTTATACTAAGAAAGGTTAAAGCTCCATAACAACAAGAAAAGAAGAAGATCATCCAATCAAAAGGACGTGAAATCAGTAACCAGTACTGGAGAGGACTCAAGAAGAATATTACAGAAGAAGTGTATCTCAAAGAATACCTTCTACCTTCATGCATCAAAGAAGCTTCAATTATTGTGAAGGAAAAAATAGAAGAGAAGATCATGATCATCTAAGGCATTAATTTAGAAGGACTACATCACAAACAAGATCATTCACTCCCAGGTATCAAAGTTTATTTTATGGTTATTGTTTTACTTGTAATAACTTTGGACATAAGGCTATAGATTGCAGAGTGTATGGAAGAAATGTTCAAGCAATAGATGTTTATGTGGCCCCCTACAATATTGAATGTTACAAATGCCAGAACTATAGACATACAGCTCATGATTGTAGAAGCATGATGAATTTTTCCATGAAGGAAAACACTAATATCATGTACAAGAAAGTTTGGAGAAGAAAACAAAACAAGAAGAGCAGGTGAATGAAGAACTCCTGCAGATCATACTCACAGGATTTACAGAATTGTGAGATCATGATGAATCTACAGGTAAAGAGGAAGATGTCATAACTTAGAAGAATGATCCTATAGTAGAGAAGGTTTTTATAGTGTTCTAAGTCATTAGGCTTGGAGACTCCTAGTAAATGTGAATGTTGAAGAGGGGGAGTCTAAGAAGCAGTTATTATAGAACTATCATTCATGTAGTCTAAAGTACTTGTTTGCAGAAGATAGATTCAGAGTGGTTTGATGGAAGAAGTGTAGAATGTATCATGACAGATTGGTTGTTCAAGGTGCGGTTTAGAACACATCTCCAGTGACAGTGAGAGTGGTTTTTGCATGCGTTTGTAATGTCAAATTTGGGTTTCATGACCACACCTTCGGGCATTCTTAAACACTTAACCATATTTCTAGGGATTCTTAAAGACTTATTCAAATAATTTTCCCATGAGGGCCATGCTTAAAGCTACGCCATAATGGGACCACTTTGGAGACTCGATGGACTTCTTCAGAGAAAGTGATAGTGACAGTGAAAATGACAGTGATATAGACAATGACAGTGACAGTGGCAGAGATAGTGACAATGACAGTGACAATGATAGTGACAGTGGTAATGACAGTTGTAGTGACATGTTGAATCTCTCATTTATATATCTGGGAGGTTGGGTGGCACACGGGAATTTTGGTTTCTTCAGATAGTAGTTTGGTGCTTGCAAGGGAGTTGCAGCTTCCTTTGAGTTGGTGCTCATAAAACTAGGGGGTTGGAGCCTCCTTCCAAATGGAGCTGGAGAATCTAGGGAGTTGAAGCTTCATTTAGGTTGGAACCTTCAAATTAGGGGGTTGGAATCTCCTTCTAGTTGGAGCTATAGAATCTAGGGAGTTGTAGATTCCTTCAGGTTGGAGCCTGTAAACAAGGGAGTTGGAGCCTCCTAGTTGGTGTTGGAGAATCTTGGAAGTTGGTGCTTCCTGTGAATGTAATATTTAAGATATATATTAAAAATCTTTATGTGGTTTTTTCTCATTTGAGTTTCCACATAAAATTCTTGTGTATTGTGCATTTGTGGTTATATGTTTATGATATGTTACATGCAATCATAAGTGAATGGAATTGTTGATAAGTTAATGTGATTAAAAATGGTAAAAAAATTTCAATATTGATTCACCCCCATCAGTATTGGTGAATATTCCAACATTTCCTCCTAGGAAATCCCATGTTCACATGTCTTTGTATTTACACTCCCATTCTGTAGGAAAGGAGATGTCAATCCACTTGAATGTGTAGAATCAATAATAACTTTATTAATATTGAGTATATTGACTCAATGAGATTTAATAAATCACTCATTCAATAGAACTATCACTTTATATTTCATATATTATGTGATATTAATATTTTTTTAGTTTATTTTGACTAAAAAAAATATAAAAATATTAAACCAATAAAATACATCAAAACACAACTACATAAATTTTAAAAATAAATATATACCATATTTTTATTTAACTCACTCATTCTATCAATATATATAGTTATACATTTATATTTTATATATAATTTAATATCAAATGTTTTTTCCAGAATCTATTTTGAAGTGATTTTTTTTTATATATACCATATTTATATTTAAAAATGATCTCTTAAAAACTATACATATTATACCCTAACTTATATAGTTAAATGATAACCTGAAGCAAACTCATCAATTTTACGTTTAAAGAAAATTGTGAGTTTATACCTTAATTAATATTCAACACACAAATATAATGCACAATGATGATAAACTTTATAAATATTTAATATTAATAATACAAATTGAGTCAATCAGAACTCTTGCATTAGTATGGCTTTGACCATTGATTAATTTACGTTTGACTTAAAATATTTTTTGACAATCTAAACATAGCTCCATTGCCTTTGCCTATAACAGGGATAGGGCTAATAAACTAATTAATTAACTGATAAACAAATAAATAAATACCTCTGCAATGAAGGACTCGAATTCAGATTTGTCTTTATCGTCACTGAGAGCTTCTGTAATCTCAGTCTTGTTTTCATCGATGAGCTTCAAGAATTGCTTGAGCTCAGAAATTCTCCATTCATGGCTTCTCGTGCGGCCGGAAGAAAACACCTCCCGCAGCTCTGTGACGAGGGAATTTGCATTAAATTCCATCTATAACACACGAAACTGCTGGGATATAGAATTCCCATCAGCAGGACTCGAACCAGCTATCTTCCCTCTAATTAGTTTCTAAAGCTGATTGTTTGAATATATACTTGTGTTATCATTGCTACTTGCTTTGCTACTTATGCCTTTGTTCGGTCCCAACCTATGCCTAGTAGTGCTGTTAGCTCTGCTACTATATATGTTAATGATGGTACTGGATCAAAAGAGTAGACAGAAGGCTTAACCTGTATCAAATTGTTACATAGTTTGTAGCATGTCTAGCTTTCATTATTTATGTCTAAAGGCGTATACCTATTGATAATGGGCAGATTTAATAGGGGTTTAGTGCTTAATAAGTTTTCTATGGACAGGATTAAATATGGCTGGAATATTCTTAGTAGTCACACAAAATAAATGGCTGTGAT
>SNQJ01S0094333.1:0-20620 GCA_010110895.2 Picea sitchensis
ATTAAGTGGTAATGAGCCAATATTAGGGCTTAACATATGTATTTTGCCAAATTATTTTGCTGAGTTAATAAAAAGGCCTACCCATTTGAGAGCATGACCCAGAGACGTAGTCCACCAGGGACAAAATCTATTATGAAGTTTTTTGTGTTCATATCTAATGCATATGTCTCTTCATTATTGAGTTATTCCTTATTTATGGTGCACTTCAATTTATACTCATTTAATACAATTCTTTAATAAGTCACATCGATGGAAAGATCCTAGATCATCTTCTTTGCTTCCTTTCTTTGTGCTACTATTTCAACTTCCAAACACTGCTTCTCTTCCATTTGAATTTTGAATGTTTCTTCAATCCTTCTGGATTCTTCCATCTAATCTTTTATATTCATGATGAATTGTTTAGATTCTTTAGAATTTTCTTGAGGATTCTTCTTAACTAATTTTTCCTCAAGAGACTTGTTTTTCTTCCTTTCTTTTGTCAACTCATCTAAAGCACTGATTAATTTTGCTTCAAGATCTACTATGCTTTCTTCACAATCTTCTTCTTATGAATATGTTTGAAACAATGAGCATATTTCTTCTTGTTTTTTTCTTGCATATTCTTTGTTTGGATCAACATGATCTAGCCCTGTGATAGGATGAGATTTATTTGAATAGATATTTTGTAGATTTTCCCAAAGTTCTTTGGCTGATGAATATTTTCCAAATTTCTCTTTTACTGAATCAGGTAATCCTTCCAAGATGAAATCCATTTCTATTTTATTATTTCTTTTCAATTACTTCTTGGTTTCAGTATTTGGTTTCTTAGTAAAGGTATATCCTATAACAACCGATTTCCAAACATCGTACCCCTATGCCTCCAAAAATGTTTTCATCCTGATAGTCCACATTTAATATCTTTGACCATTATGACCATCAAACTGTGGCACCTCAAACATAACATACTACATGATCTTCCTTCCAGTGGTTAAACTCTTTCCCGAAGGAACTTGCTCTGATACCGATTGTTGGAATAATGAGATGGGGGGGGGGGGATGAATTAGTATGATCACTTTTACCTCTTTTAACCACAATATATAAAATTCAATCTTATCAACAATATATCATCAATGTATCATCTATGATTGCATTCAATATATCATGCGCATATAAGCATAAGCAATATTGCATCAACAACATCACATCAAATACACAATACACCAGAATTTACGTGGAAACCCAAATGGGAGAAAAACAAAAAATGATTTCTTATATATCAAAGAATACATCCATTGGAAGCACCAACTTCCTAATTCTCCAGCTGCAAATGGAAGGAGGCTACGCCCCCCTATTTACAGGCTCCAACCTGAAGGAAGCTACAACTCCCTGAATTCTATGGCTCTAACCAGAAGGAGGCTACAACCTCCTAATTCTCATGCTCCAACCTAAAGTAAGATCCAACTTCATGTGTTGTATGGCACCAACCGGAAGGAGGATACAACCCCCTTTCCTTGCCCGTCCTACCACTCTGAAATATAAGCGTAGAACAAACTATCACTACCATAATCACTACCATTTTCACTGTCACATCAACTTGTAACTTGTCACTGTCACTGCCACTATCACATCAAACTGTAACCTATCAACCCATTGTTTTATCCAACATGTCACTGTAACTAATACTCAACATAAACGATACTAGATCCATGATCACCAAGATCACCTCTCAACTAGATGCTCAACATCACCAACACATGCCTCTACCAAGCATGTACCAATACAACAAACATACCATCAAAATATATATTTCTCAACCATGTACCAAGTCATCAACCTGTACCATAACAAGTGCATCAAGCATGCACCAAAACCTATACCATAACAAGTGCATCAACCATGCACCAAAACCTGTTCCATAACAAGTGCATCAATTATGCACCAACCTGTACTAAAACATGTACCATATCAACCATGTATATCAACACATGTACCATACCATGTGCCAACCATGCACATCAACTATCAACATGTATCATAAACCAAGTACGATGAAATACCATATCACTCTCAATCATGCCATGTACCATAAGACAACATCAATTAAGTGCCTCAAGCATAACCAAGATAGCCTCAATACCAACATACCAATATAGCCAAGATGTGCTACTAATAAATGTACCATAACATCAATAAGGTGTACCTCAACATGTACCAATGTCACCAAGACATGTACCAATAATATGCCTCACAATATGCACCAAGCATGTGCCTCATACATATGTCATATTACTCAACGAGATACCAAAGACATGACCATCACATTATCAACATATAACCAAGATGTACCACAAACCTTGTGCCTCAAGTATAAACCATGTGCCAATATCTCAAGATGTGCACTAGAAATGTACTTCAACAAATACACCTCAATCAACATGCACCATACATCTAATATGTGCCTCAATGCATATACCAAAACTCACAAAGACATGTCTGAAGCATGTTCCACAATATCACCAAGATGAAAACTCATAACACATAGAATAACATACCTTTTATATCTGTAACTGACATGTTTCCTCTGAACTCGATGCATAGAACTATAGAATTACCTCAGTCCTCAGCAACTTGGAACAAGCATATTTTCTGCACTTATGTCTTGTCCTTGTGGAACAAAGACTATCTATCACACGGGGCCTCATGTGATGAGTCCTAGGAAACCTGCGGGAAAGCATCACGAGAAACCAGTGGTATGATCCATGAAGGTAAACCAAACTAGGGTTTCCTTAGATCTTCTCTCTCTCCTTTTCAACCCCGAAACTCCCACACTTCTCATATGTCACTACCTCAGATTTCACTGTAGAAAACTAGCCAAAATATCACTTTCTCACAAGATATATATTCAATGAATGTGTGTGTGTCTACTTGTGAATGATTTCTTGAGGTGTATTTATACTTTTTCCAAGTAACTTCTCTCCTTAATATTAGGGCTTCTTGAAATTTCTTATTGCAATCACTTTTCCCTTTCATTAATGACTTGTAACCAATTTAGGGACCTCTTAACCATTCTTTGGGGCTTCCAACTTCGTGAGGGAATATCTCTCTAACCATGAGGAACCACGTGGCATACCACCTACTGTTGGAAATGACACGATGAGGACTATCCATTTGTGAGTGTGTTTCTTGCATTTTCATTGTCCTTAGTGTCCTTATTCCTAAAAAAAAATTGGTCTCATGACCACACCTCCAGGGCTTTGTGTAGACTTTATTAAATGCACCCATCACATTTGCTGACATCAACCACTCTCTTCCTTAAACAACTATGGGTCTCATTACCACACTTCTAAGGCTTCGTATAGACTTCATTATATGCACCCATCACATATACTGACATCAACCACTCTTTTCAAAATCAATTCCAACTAACTCACCATCAGTATCAACCACAACTCTGGGGTATCTCAAACGCTCTAAGGGTTGACATCAATGACAACCAATTGTCCAAAATACCCCCCTTTGGCATTGATGGAAACACCAACATTGATGGAAACACTGATGGAAACACTCATACTCCAATACTCATGCTCCCCCTATGACCATTTCTCCTCATCAATGTTTCTCCCTCTCCCCCTTTGACATCAATGGCAAAGGGTATCTCTCCTTGGGGATGCTCCCCCTATCTTCACGTATTTGTTCTTTCTATTCACATATTTTTTCCCTCATATTTATTTCCATGTTCCTCTTCTCTTTTGATAGCAAAGAGTTACTCCCCCTGAAAGTATACCTTCTATGAACAATCATTCTCTTTCTCTCCCTTTGACATCATGGAAAAAAGATAACTCCTCCAGTCAGTATGTCTCCCCCTATTTGCAATTTTATTTCTATCCTGATTTCTTTCTCTGACGATTTCTCTTCCTTTTACTTCTCTGCAATATGTTGTGTTGATCAATGCAAGGATTCCTGTATATGTTTCCTTTCCTCTCTTCCAGTGTTTCTTATTTTCCATTGGTGCTTCCTCTTGTAACTCTCTGACATATATAAAAAGAATTAAAAACTTGATTTCTTCATTTACTTGTCATGTTCACTTGACCATAATGTTCAACAATGTCCCTCTTAGGATATCTCTTATGCTGAAGGATTCACTTTCCATGTTCTACTATTCCTTTCACTACTTGTGTTCTTTTGAACAACCAATTCCACTGATTCCAATTGTAAATATGCTTCATCATATATCCATCTAGACCCTCCAATGATCTCATAAATCCATTTATGTCCATATGTCATAAATTTTCCATAACTCTACCACTCAACTATCCATAATGATGACACATTTGTCACTGTAATATTATGAAGGCTTCTTTGTTGCAACTGATCATCATACATTCCTATTTCTCAAACTAAGTCAAATATGTCCACTGATTTGTAATACATCCTTGAACTTGTAATTAATATATCCATTCTTGGAAAGTGTGTCAATGATGTTCCTATGATATCTACATGGGAACATTGCTTCTCAATTGATCAATCTGTCATTCCATATTTCTATTATATGACTTCTCTAGATCTATCTCTGCAAACACTAAAAACTGCTCGAAGGATGGTTCTTTGATTTGTAGTATCTACTACATAGAATCCCCCTATTCAATATTCATATTTACTGGGAGTCTCCAATCCAAAGGGCTCAAAACAATTGAGGAATCTTCCCTAATGTAGAGTAATCTTCCTCTTCATTTGTAGAGTCATCATCTCTTTAGACTCTGACTTCTTCTTTTTTTCTTGTGGCTTGATTATGATCTTGCACTACAAATACTGATAGTACAATCTCTTGGACCTGTTATTTATTCACATGCTCTTATTTTGTTTCTCGCACTACTGCAAATCTTGCGATCTCTGGGACATGTTATTTATTCACCTGCTCTTCTTGCCTTTATTTTCTTTTCCAAACCTTCATGAGTATATGACATTGATGCTTTCTTTCATGGAAGGCTCTATCACGATTATACAATTTTGAGCTATGTAACCATAATTGTGGAATTTGTAACATTCAATGTTATGTGGATCCACATAAGTATTCCTTTCTTAAAAATTTCTTCCATAAGCCCTGCAATGTACAACTTTATGTCCAAAGTTAGTACAATTAAAACAATGACCATAAAAGAAATTTACATACCTCAGAGTGAATGGTATTCTTTTTGGTGTATTCCTTCTGAATTCCTGCCTTGGATGATCATGCTATTCTTTTTCTGTTGATCCCTTCATTATAATTGAAGATTCTTTGTTGCTTGAATGTGGAAGGTCTTATTGAATATTTATCTCTATTATACTCATTCTTCTTTGATTCTTGCTGACCATGATTCCTTCCTTTGAGTACTTCTACATAACTCTTTCTCTTTTCTTCATTCTTCCTTTCTGGAAACTTGGAGTGATTCTCTTCAACTTTCTTTACTGATGATGTGGATGTTTCTCTCTCTCTTCAATTTTCTTCTTGAGTTTGACAACTTCTTCTTCAAGCTTCTCAACCCCTTCTTCTTCAAGCTTCTCAACCCCTTCTTCTTTCTTTATCATTTGAATCTTTATGAATCCTTATGTTCTCTTTGCTTCTTCAAGTTGGATCTTCAAGGAGATTATTTATTCTTCAAGTCCCTTTTCTTGTTGACTAAATTCAACTTCAAGCTGTTTTAAATCCTTAGATCTTTCCTTGAGATGATCTGTCAAAATCTTCTCTCTCTTCTCCGCTTTCTTTCTTTGTGCTACTATTTTGGTTTCCAAATACTTCTTCTCTTCCATATGAATTTTGTATATTTCTTCAATCCTTTTGGCTTCTTCCAGTTGAGATTTTATATTCATGATGACCTATTGATCTTCCTAAGAACTTTCTTGATAATTATTCTTGACTAATTGTTCCTCAAGAGACTTGTTTTTCTTCCTTTCTTTTGTCAATTCATATAAAACACTGATTAATTTTTCTTCAAGATATGATATATGTTAAGCCCTAATATTGGCTCATAAACCCTTAATTGGGGCATATTATATTAGTAATGTTATTTTATTTATGTCGACGTTAGGCCATTAGTTGTAATTATACCTCCTAGTCTCCTATATATACTAAGGAGACATTTTCATTTTGAATCATCTTGTACTTGAACATTTAAGTGGGGTAAAAGGAGGTTGCCCCCTCGAAGAGGATTATTATATGATATTATCTCTTTTTCAAGGTGTTGAGTACTTTTCCTGAATTTTTTATATGCTATATTGATGTTTGGTTCTTAACATATGGTATCAGAGCTCAAGGTCTTGGGATTTCGCTGCTACATCTGAGACACCGTGGAATTTTTGCTCTAACTTTTTTTCTACAAGGTTTCAGAAGGAATGGCTTAGAGGATATTTAGAAGACAGATCAGGGTACGTTGGGTTCAAAATTCATCCCGTGAGGCCTTATTCTTTCGGAGATATAGCCTGTACAAGATAGGGTTCTGGAATCATCCTGAAATGAGTCATTGTGGAATTTTTGCTATAAAATTTTTTCTGTAACGTTTCAGACCCTGAAATATGGAGGCCATTTACATAAATTGGTAATTTATCTATGGTAAAATTTTAATCTTTTGGGTCATCTTAAATTTATAGATACACCCTGTGTAAGATAGGGTTTTTGACTAAGTCCTATTGACTAGTCTCAAGAAGGTGTTCCAAGTAAAACAATCATAACTTCTTTCTAGAGTATCCAAATTGAGTGGGACTGGTTGCATTGGATCGGGGACAGTCTTTAGTATTTTGGGTGCTAGTTTCATAATTTTATATCAATTATTTTTTGCGGGGAATTCTATACAAGTGAGATCTCGTGGAAAGGCCAAAAATCTGCAAGTTGTGAGGAAGTTACCGTAAATTCCACTTGGCACATCCAATTTTGATTAGACCTGTGGAATTGTAGAGAAGAAATATCAGAGAACTACCTAAAAGAAAGTTCCATACCCAGAAGGGCCGAAACTTGGGAGATAGAGTATAATAAATATTGTCTAGAAGAACCACCTCAAAATCAAGACTCAAAAGTGATATTTGGCCAACATGCCACCCAAAAAGGGACCTTCTACACCAAATAAGCCTCCAGAAAATCCTAATTGGACTCTTGATGAAGGTCAAGAAATGCGTAGGGACATAAATGATTTACAAAAGAAGACAGTGACCAAAGATGAACTACAAGAGATGATGGATTCAATGGAAGCTAAGTTGGATACTAAGATGGATTTAATGGAAGCTAAGATCATGGAAGTAATGAAAAATTTCGTAACAGAGAAGACACCCAAAAGTGAAAATGCATTCCATGAAATTCATGATGAGGACACAAGGAAGGTGAATCAAGAATGGAGAAACTCCAACTTTGGTTTGAATACCAACCACGTTCCTAAGATTGACATGAGGAAGTTTGATGGAAAGGACCCAATCACATGGATACTTCAGATGGAGCAATTATTTGATTTCCATAATGTGCCACATACACAAAAGGTACGAATTTCTTCTTTATATTTAGAACCTCATCAATCTGTTTGGTATCGATGGCTTTGTTCTCGCAAATCTTGGCCAACATGCCACCCAAAAAGGGACTCACACACCAAATAAGGCTCCATAAAATCCTAATTGGACTCTTTGATGAAGGTCAAGGTGTTCTAGGGGACATAAAATGATTTTACAAAAGAAGACAAAGTTGGACCAAAGATGAACTACAAGAGATGATGGATTCAATGGAAGCTAAGTTGGATAATTAAGATGGATTTAATGGAAGCTAAGATCATGGAAGTAATGAAAATTTCGTAACAGAAGACACCAAAAGTGAAAATGCATTCCATGAAATTCATGATGAGGACACAAGGAAGGTGAATCAAGAATGGAGAAACCCAACCTTTGGTTTGAATACCAACCACGCTCCTAAGATTGACATGAGGAAGTTTGATGGAAAGGACCTAACTACATGGATACTTCCGTGATGGAGCAATTCTTTGATTCCATAATGTGCCACATACACAAAAGGTAAATGAATTGATTCTTTAGTATTTAGAACCTAATCAATTTGTTTGGTATTGATGGCTTTGTTCTCTAGAAATCACTCGCCACTTGGACAATTTTCACGTAAGAAATGATAGCACACTATGAGGATACAAGGAGCACACCTTCTTTAGCCAATTGATAAATCTCTCAAGAAAGGGTTCTCATATCGAAGCACATTGAGAACTTCCAAAGATTAAATATAAAGGTAACCTATATTCCGGATGAGCACTTACTGATGTATTCATAGGAACTTTTAAAGGATAACATTCAACATGAGGTTCACTTTGGAACCCAAATCATTGAGAATGCATAAGCAAGGTGGCAAGAAATGTTGAGTGCAATACATAAGGAAGCATTAGAAGGACCTATCCTAACATCTATAGAGAGAACAATGCTCCTCCTCCAAAAACACCTCAACTCTACAAGTATTGACACCTCAACAATTGAGGAAAGAAAAAGCAAAAGGTTTATGCTTTTAATTGCGACGTTAGCATAAGAAGGGACATAAGTGTGGGTGGAGAAGAAATTATTCTAAGACCAGATTGGTAGAGAAGAAGAAGAAGAAACAAGAACCATCTCAAGATGAAAACGAGAAGCAATTTCGTTCAAGAGTTGACTCACGATATCATGTAATGCATTGATGGAATTAGCACCCTCAAACCCTCGTGGATCTAAGGATATATCACAAAGAAAAAGGTCATAGTCCTAATTGATTCCCGGCAAGACTAAATTTCATTCTAATCAGAATTAGCCAAAGATCTCAATTGCTTTGTATATCCAAATGTAGGCTTCAAGTAATGATTGTAGATGGAGGAACTATCAATTGCTCGAAAAATGCAATAAGATCAATCTTACTATGGGGAATATAATGAATAGTCCAATGATTTCTATACCCATGGGTGGTGCAGATGTGGAAAATTAGGAATCAATGGTTACAATCATTAGGAATCAATGGATTCTTAATTTTCAAGACCTTTTCATGAAATTTCTATTGGAAGGAAAATAAATTGTGTTTAGCAGGTATCATAGGGAAGCCTGGTAAGGGGATAATCTCTAATGACATGACAAAATTATTGTAGGTGCGGCGGCATCAAGGCATTATTGCACAACTATGCTCACTAGATGTTCAAACATCTAAGCCATCTATATTCCTCAAGATCTCCAAAAAAGATCATTGATAAGAATTCCAAAGTATTTAGAAGATATTCCCAAAGGTCTTCCACCCACTCAAATCATGATCATGAAATTTAATTCCTCGGAGTGTTCCTCCTAACATCAGGCCATTATATAGATAACAATTTATGCCCAAAAGAGGAAATTGAGCCGATGGTTGTTAGGAAAATGTTAGAGGGTCGCATTATTAGACCTAGCCAAAGTTCTCACTCGCACTGGTAATGGTATTCAAGAAAGATGTCTCATGTATGTCCGCATTATAGAGAGCTCAACAATATCACTCATTAAATATAAGTTCTTATTCCCCGCCATTGATGAATTGTTAGATGAACTACATGGAGCAATCTATTTCACAAAATTGATCTGCCTCGCATCGTGATCAGAATGAAGGAAGAAGATATCCCAAAAACAACATTCAACCCGAAGGCCATTATGAATTTTGGTCATGCCTTTGGCCTTACAAATGTAGCTTCCACATTCCAAGGGTTGATGACCCATTTTCAACTTTCTCCTTCAAAATTTGTGCTGGCATTTTTTGGTGATATACCAATCTATAGCAAGTCTTGGAGGGATCATGTGCAACATGTTGACAAGGTGGTACAACCACTAAAGGAGCAACAAATATATGCCAAACCATCCAAATGTTTCTTTGAGTAAAGGGGGTAGAGTACATCGTATATTGTATCTCATGAAGGTGTCAAGGTAGACCCTAACAAGATTAAGGCCATGATGAATCGAATCATTCCCAAAAACATTAAAGAACTTTAGAGGATTTTGGGTTTGATAAGTTACTAACGCAAGTTTGTTCCTAACCATAAGAATGGAAACACCTTTAACAACACTAACTAAGAAGGATGCATTTTCATGGACCCGTAGGCAACTAAAGCTTTGAACAACTTAAAGAGGCGATGTGTAAAACTCCCGCCTTGAGCACTCCAGACTTCACAAAATATTTATTGTGGAATGTACGCCTCGAAATGGAATTGGTGCTGTCCTAATGCAAGAAGGAAGTCCTAATGCAAGAAGGAAGTCACCTGGCTTTTGAAAGTCGATCACCCAAGGGAAAGGACTTACAAAACCCATTTATGAGAAAGAGAAATATGAAAATACTACATGCATTGAAGAAATGCATGTCCACCTAATAGGTAGGCACCTTCAAGGTCAAACAGACTGCGATAGTCTTAAATACTTCTTGGAACAAAGACTATCTTCTAAAAAACAAAAATGTGGGTAAAACTAAGATATTGCCACGCATTTGGAATTGCCTATAAAAGGGGAAGCAAAATGTTGTGGCGTGATGCACTCTCAAGAAAGGATGAAGATGTTGAGTGGGGCTCTTCAGAAAGTTATATCTCAATCAACCAAACACCCATTGGATAATAGAAGGAAATAGAACGGAAGAATGACGCCAAGTGTGGACTACTGAAAGGTTGCACAGGATTCCGCACGATACATTTACATGGAAAAAATGATTCACTATGGTACAAAGATCGCTTTATATTTATGTAAGAACTCCCAACTCAAACAAAAGGCACTATTGAAATTGCACACCCTCTCTAGTAGGGAGGGCACTCGGGATTTTGTGGAAAACCTACCATAGAGTCAAGTGAAGGATTTTTTTGGGATGGCCTTAAAATGATGTTCAAAGGTTTGTGGCAGAATGTTTGGTTTGCCAACAAAATAAGGTGGAAACAATTAAGACCCCGGTCTTTTACAACCATTGTCCATCCCAAGTCAGCATTGAGGAGCCTTGCTGATTTCATCATGGTTACCAAAGTCCCAAGGAAAGAGTGTCATCATGGTGCATTGTTGATAGATTGACTAAGTAAGCACACTTCAGTAACTCTCTCATCCCTTCAATCTAGTACAACTGTTCTGCATTCATGGAGATAGTTCAAAAGCTACATAGCACCAAAGATTATTGTGGGTGACAGAGATCCCATCTTCAATCGGACATTTGGAAATAATTATTTTCTTGTTTGGTACCAATTGGCTCTATAGCTCATCCTATCATCCTCAACTGATGGACAAACCGAGATAGTGAAAATGTCTAGAAGGATACCTTCTTTGCTTTGTCTCCTCGAGCAAACAAACACAAATGGTTCAAATAATACTTTTGGCATAATGGTGGTATAACACTTCCTTTCATACCCAACAAAATGACACCATTTATGACACTTATGGATACCACCCTCCTCCAATCACAATTCTCTAAATAAAAATTTAAGGTTCAATCAGTGGAAGATCCATCGAGAATCAACAACAAGTTCTCCAAATCTTAAAGGGACAACCCTACTCCATGGCACAAAATCGCATGAAACAACAAGCAAATCAACATCAGAGTGAAAGGTTTGTGCTTGTGGGATTCGGTATTTTTAAAACTACAACCATACAAACAGATGTCCCTCAAGCAAGCCAATAAGGATGATAAATTATCACCAAAGTACTATGGCCCTTTATAAGGTAATAAAAGATTGGTACTATGGCATACAAATTGAGTCCAGCTCGTGATTCAATGGTGGTGAAGTACACCTAGTTTTCATGTTTCATGCCAAAAGAAGGTTATAGGCAAAAGATCCCAGCTCAAACTATACTGTTTAACTCGATTTAGGAAGGAAAATCACATTTGAGCCCCAAGATATCAATGACACAAGAATTCACCTGCTGAGGAATAGATCCATTTTAGAGTATCTCATTAAATGGAGGAAACTACCAAATTGAAGATTCCACTTGGGAAGATGAGTCTTTTATACGTAAGCATCCAAAGTTACTCTCGCTATCATGACAACACTTGTCTCAAGGGTATGTTAAGCCCCAATATTGGCTCATTAACCCCACTGGGGCATATTAGATTAGTAATGTTGGTTTTATTTATGTCGGCTTTTAGGCCATTATTTGTAATTATTATATCTCCTAGTTCTATATATACCAAGGAGACATTTTCATTTTGAATCATCTTGTACTTGAACATTTAAGTGGGGTAAAAGGAGGTTGCCCCCTCGAAGAGGCTTATTATCTGATATTATCTCTTTTTCAAGGCGTTGAGTACTTTTCCTGAGGTTTTTATATGCTATATTGATGTTTGGTTCGTAACAATATATCTTCTTCTAAATATTTTTCTTCTGAATATGTATGAGATGGTGATCATATTTGTTCTTGTTTTGTTCTTGCATATTCTTTGTTTTGTTCAATATGTTATGTCTCTGTGATGGGATGAGATTTCTTTGAATATATATTTTGTAGCTTTTCCCAAAGTTCTTTGGTTGATGAACATTTTCCAACTTTCCCTTTTATTGAATCAGGTAATCCTTCCAAGATGAAATCCATTGCTATTTTTTTGTTTCTTTTCAATTCCTTCTTGGCTGTAGTCTTTGGTTTCTTAGTAGCAGTATATCCTGTAAAAATTGATTTCCAAACATCATAACCATGCGCCTCCAAAAATGTTTTCATCCTGATACTCCACATTTCATATCTTTGACCATCAAACTTTGGTACCTCAAAAATATCGTACTACATGATCTTCCTTCCAATGGTTAAACTGTTTCCTGAAGGAACTTGATCTAATACCAATTGTTGGAATACTGAGAGGGGGGGGTGAATCAGTATGAACACTTTTACTACTTTGAACCACAATATATAAACTTTAATATTATTAGAAATATATCATCAATTTATCATCTATGAATTCATTCAATATATCATGAGCATATAAACATAAGCGGTAGTACATCAACAACATCACATCAAATACACAGTACGCCGAAATTTATGTGGAAACCCAAACTGGATAAAATGAAACAATGCTTTCTTATATATCAAAGAATACATTCTTTGGAAGCACCAACTTCCCAATTCTCCAGCTACAATTAGAAGGAGGCTACGACCCCCTATTTACAGGCTCCAACATGAATGAAGCTACAACTCTATGAATTTTATGGCTCTAACCCCCTAATTCTTAGGTTCCAACTGCTTCTGTTCTCCAACACCAACTGAAATGAGGATACAACCCCGTTTCCTTTCCCTTCCCCATCGCCCTGAAATATAAGTGTATACTAATCTGTTACTACCAAAATCACTGTCATTGTCACTGTCACATCAACCTGTAACCTGTCAAAATATATCCAACATGTCACTGTCACTGCCATTGTCACATTAACCTATAACCTGTCAACTTGTCACTATATCCAACCTATCACTTTCACTGATATTCATCATCAATGATACCAGATCCACAATCACCAAGAGAACCTCTCAAATAAATGTTCAACATCACCAACACATACCTCTACCAAGCATGTACCAAGATCAGCAACATGCCAACACAAGATATGTGTCTCAAACATGTACCAAATCATCAACCTATACCATAAAAAGTGCATCAACCACGCACCAAAACTTGAACCATAATAAGTGCATCAACCATGCACCAAAACCTGTACCATACTAAGTGCATCAATTATGCACCAACCTATACCATACCAACAATGTACATCAACCAATTATATCAACACCTGTACCATACCATGTGCCAACCATGCACATCAACCATTAACATGTACCATAAACCAAGTACCATGAAATACCAAATCACTCTCAATCCTTCCATGTACCATAATATATCATCAATGAAGTGCCTCAAGCATAACCAAGATAGCCTCAATACTAAGATACCGATATAGCCAAGATGTGATACTAATCAATGTACCATAACATCACTAAGGTGTACCTCAACATGTACCAATGTCACCAAGACATGTACCAAGAATATGCTTCACACCGTGCACCAAGGATGTGCCTCATACATATGTCATATGCCTCAACAAGATACCAAAGAAATTACCATCACATCATCAAAATATAGCCAAAATTTACCACAAATCATGTGCCAATATCTCAATATATGCACCATCAATGTACTTCAACAAATATACCTCAACCAACATGTACCATACATTCAAGATGTGCCTCAAGGAATATACCGAAACTCACAAAGACATGCCTCAATCATGTTCGACAATATCACCAAGATACAACCTCATAACACATAGAATAACATACCTTTTACATTTGTAACTGATCTATTGCATTTGAACCCGGTGCACAAAACTGTAGAATTACCTGAGTTATCAACAACCTGAAACAAGTATCCTTTCCCCACTTCTGTCTTTTCCTCTTCGGACAAATACTACCTATCACATGGGGCCTCGTGTGATGAGTCCTAGGCAGTCTGCGAGAATGCCTCGTGGGACACTAGTGGTCTGACCCGAGGGGGTCAACCAAACTAGGGTTTCCTTAGATCTTCTTGCTTTCCTCTGCAACCCTGAAATTCTTGCACTTCTCACTTGTCTCTACCTCTGATTTCACCATCAAAAACTAGCCAAAATAATACTTGCTCACAAGATAGATATTCAATGAATGTTTGTGTGTATGTACTTGTGTATTTATACTTTTTCCAAGTAACTTCTCTCCTTAATATTAGGGATTCTTGAACTTTCTTGTTGCAACCAATTTTCCATTTCATTAATGACTTGCAACCAATTTAGGCTCCTTTTAACCATTCTTCAGGGCTTCCAACTTCATGAGGACATATCTCCCTAACTGTGATGAATCACGTGGTGTACTAGCTACCATTGGAAATAAAACGACGAGGAATATCCATATATGTGTGTGTTACCTACATTTGCATTGTACTTCATGTCCTTATTCCTCAAACGACTTTGGGTTTCATGACCAAACCTTTAGGGATTCGTGTAGACTTAATCAAATGCACCCATCACATTGACTGACATCAACCACTCTATTCCTGAAACAACTTTGGGATCATGACCACACCTCCAGGGTGTCATGAAGACTTCATCAAATGCACCCATCACATTAGATGATATCAACCACTCTTGTTGACATCAATGAAAACTAACTCACCATCAATATCGACCACAACTCTGGGATATCTCAAACGCTCTAAGGGTTGACATCAATTGCAACCAATTGTCCAACTATCTAAAGTTTTCTTTTGGTGCCTATTCCGAAGAGGCAGAGCCACCTCCTAGGACATGTATTGTTGTAACAATTAGTACATTTCATAGAGTAGTTCACAATTTATTTGAGATCATGGTTAGTAAATTCTCTATATAATTTATATTCATTATAATTCTCTCTTGGTATCTAATTGAGTTTTTAATCTGTGCACACTACAAGAAATATCTCACTCAACATTTCGTAATGTGTCTATTACGAAATGTTCAACAAACCTTAGTATAATTTATTTCATCGGATAAAAATAAGTCATTGGTCTTCTTATAATATGATTTATTTGTAAGGTTAACATGTCTCTTTTACATCTCATAAGGTGTGGCAATTTTCATAGTAAGGTTTATTTATTCTCAGAAATTATGTACGCTCTATGTGATTCTAGATAGCATGCACAAATCCATTTAATGACTTAACACAGTTATAATTAGAGTATCAATGTTTGATCGTTTGGAAAAGTTGTAGCATTTCTTTTCCTAAAATCATGATTTATTTTTGTCAAAGTGATCTCCTTTCCCATAATTTTGATCTTAGATTTACAACGAGTGATTTCAATTTCTACGAGTGGAGTAATTTCAATTTCTGCAAGTGTGAGTGATTTTGGTTCTTGCAAGTTTGAATGATTTCAAATTCCTACAATTGTGATTTTAGTTGTTGTATGAGTGATTTCAATTCCTGCAATTATTTATTTCCAACAAGGTGTGATTCCTAGAAACTTCCTTTTAGTGTCCTTGCCACTTTGGAATGAATTTATGCTCTCTTCATAATTCTCATAATTACAACTACAAAACTAGATGAGTGTAAGAAAACTTGTAACCTACATATATAGTGCATGATAGTTTGCAAGTTCCACACAAATGTTGGATTGATAATTAATTGCACATATGTTCTATTTTCCTCTTTAATTAATTAGAAAGACAATTAGAAGGCCCATCATTAACTATGCATAAATATACACACTAAGAACTAATGTGGGGTAAAATATGCATGTGGATATGTTTGGGACATATGGGAGGATGCATATTGATTAAGAGTAAAATGTTGTTATGTATGAAACTATTATGGCATGAAAAAAAAAAATGTGATTTCCAATTGATTGAGTAACCAAGAACGGTTGAGAGCATGGCAAAAAAATTATGTAAGCTTTCACAAATTATAGATTGATCTGGTAAAATCAAGAATGTTAATGGTAACTATACATGTATGCATTCAATTATGCTAATATTATATGTGCTTGTTGAAGTAATATTGGATATGATTCATTTGATTATGCTTAATACCATTGTTGAATGATTAAATGAGATTAATTCTTTTATGTGAATGATACCCATGGGGCTATGATAAAGGTAGTGTGCTTGATATATGATAAGATTCCTTATAATTATTTGAATAAATTTATTTTGTGTTTGATCGCACTGTGAAAATGATTCTTTGCGCTAATAATGCATATACAGTGAATGATATTTCATTGCATTTAATATCTGGACAACTAAAGGGGATTGAATTATTGTTGTGAAACAATTTTGGGATAATTTCATGTTTTGTTATGAATATTGTAATGAAAGATTACATGGAATATTACTTTCATTTTGTTTCACCGATTTAGAGTTCTTCAAGGAGGAAAAATTGAAGTAGTATTGTCTCAAATATGGAAATGAGGGTAAGCCATAATGAACATTGGTTATTGTTGCTACAAGGGAAAAACATTATGAGAGAACTTTCATTATTATGAAATCTGATTTTTGTAAGAAATAGTTTTAAATTTCTAATTGAAATTTTGATAATAACATATCAAATGGTACTTGTATGTATATGATACATGTGAGATGATGGATTTGTATAGTAAGTGTTTCCCATTTAGGGGTAATAGTGTCATATCCACCCAATAAGCCAGTGTGACATGTTACAACTTGCATGAGATCAGTCGATCAAACCATTTAGATGCACATTGTCTACTTATTATCCATCAATTACATGATTATTTATCTTCCATCACTTAGCTACCTCAACCATGGTATATTGGTTCTATCCATCCTCACACTTTAATTAATATATGCACTATGCTAGATGGTTATGTTCTCCTTGTATGGGTTTTCTACTTAGACACGGTGCTATAATTTCTAATCTTGTTGTAAAAGTGGTAACATTAAAGTATGATCCAATAACACTTCATAAAACTGATTATTTTACTTTTTTCCTCGTAGTGCAATAGGGGACATAAGTATCTTTAAGTGTCATCAAAACTTGGGCTTAATTGTGTTACTAGTGATTTGGTTGAGTTAGTGTGCTTCATATCCTAAACATACTTAACGTTTTCTTTTTTTCCCTTCTCATTTCATCTCATTCATAAAATTAATTCCTCGCTCATGTTTGAATTATCAAATGTCATCCAGAAAGGACTAGTGTAAGTTGAAAAAATAATGTAATCTTAAGTCAAATAAAGCCAAAAAGGCTAGAGGTGAAGAGGAAGAAAGATGAAAAGAAAAAAAAAAGGCTAGAGCTATGCCACCTCATTAAGAAGTCATATACCCCTAAGTTATGTGCCAAAAATACATATCTAAAGAAAAGGACTAGAAAAATTAAAAAAAAAATGTAAAAGTGTCAAGGTGGAAAATCTAAGTAGAAGCTCGCTTTTATAAGGTTTACATATACAAATAATTAATATTCCTAGCTCTCAAAAGCTAGTTGGACCATTAAAAAGGATGTTTATCATTATATATGGTTTGAGGGTCATTAAATGACATGACCTTCCCCTTCCCTTTCCACAAGTTATTTCCATTTTAACTTATCTTTAACCTTGTGATCTAGGAAATACATTTTGTCCTAGGAATTGTTGCATGTAAAAAGGGTAAATGTGTCCTCCCATGGTAAAACTTAGGAAATTTGTAAAAATTAACTTGTGTTTTGGAGTTCTTAGAAGAAACTGATTGGTGTGCATCACCTAATAACTTGTAAATAAGTTAGACCCACCACTACAAATGGTCACCCTACATCGGGAAATGTGTACCATTGATGGCCCTATGAATAGCAACAATAATGCTACTGCATCCTTAGATTCTTACTTTACTTTTTAAACATGAGGTTCATACAAACTTGATAGGTGATGTGCAATGTATATGCAATGTGCACTAACAGTGGTATAGGTCTAAGACTGATCAAGGGTTCTTAAGTGCATGAAATTGTGCAACAAATTGAAATGATAGAAAGAAACTTTAACTATTGCTTGAATGAAAAAGCACACCAAATTGTAAGAGAAATTAATATGGATTGATATAAGGGATATCTACTCTAATGACAAAAGCATACTAAACCATGAAGAGGAAACTAGAAGAAGAAGATGAATTCATTCTAGTGTATGACAATAAATATCAATTAAATAAGTTAAACTAATGCATGAGCTAATTAAGCTATTTTATGCCTAACCCTTTGATCAATAAGAAGACATATGTATTCTTATTGTTTATTGTTGTTTTCATGAAAATAAGATTAAGCTAAATCGAAATATAGAGCTAAAACAATCCTATAGAAAGTTTCTACATGAACTGTACAATTTCTACAGGAAACTCCTACAAGAATCCAAAATGAAACCTAAAAAGATAGTATAAGTCTTCTAATGCATCAACAATTCTAGACTACAATAAAATGGAATAGATATGAGGTTCTCAACCTTTAAAATACACCCAAGAGTGTTTCAATAGGTTGTTGAATCTTTCTACATGATACTTGCTGAAACTAACCAGTTAATGATAACTTGACATGAAAAGTAATCATGCAAAAATATATTAACCTTCAAAAGAAAATGAAATGCTAACTAATTACTACTTAACATGAAAATAACTAATGGAATTGCAAGAGGGTCCTTCAGCCCTCTTGAGTGGGCCCTACCCATAAAGCATAAGGAGCCTTGAGAAAGATCTAATATTCTGAAAACAAGACCATATTTATTCCATTAACATTAGTAGTAAATCGAGAGAAAAAAGTCTCTAAGCCTCCAATGGAATTCTTCAAAGAAAAATCTCAATACAATTTTATCAAAAATCTGTCTTCCTCTCCCCTAGGATAGAGGTCTATATGTAGTATTGAGAGCTAAAACTATTTTCTTATATTGAGGAGATAAATGGGGAAGTAGGGGATCTCGGTCAATCCTAGCTAGATCTTGAACTGTTTCTGGTCAAGAGTGGATATTAATTAACATAGAGCACTCTAAAGGTAAGTGGGGACAATGTCCCTTGATTCTTAGCTAACAATGCTCTAAGGGAGACATAATCCCTTGTTTTTAGGATTTTGAAGCACTTAAGCTCTCTTGACTCATGTAATTTGACCCGATTGATGCTACACACATATTTTGTCATAGATATTAGAGAAAAAAGGTATGATATACACAAAATTCCACCTCAAAATACATTTACTAAGAAACATGCAAAAATATTCATGACTTATGATTAAATATGGTAAAAAACAAGTATTAAGTCATATTATGGTGGAAAAATGTGTCTATGATGAGCCTTTGAGATAAGCAATAATTGGGCTCATCATCACCCCCCAGCTAAAACTTTTCACATCCTTTCTGAAACAAAAATTGGTCCCCCCTACTCTTACTTCTGTTGTTGTTGTCCAACAAGCTCCTGACCAATGCTAGGTTGTTTCCCTGTTCCTTGTTCTTGTTCAACACTTTTTTGTTGTTCATTAACATGTTGTTATTCATTAACCTATTGTTTTTCATTAACATTTTGTCTACTGAATTCCTTCCTCATGTCCCATGCCACATACCTTGTGATGGCTTGTTTCTCATGATATCCTTTGTCTTTCACCATCTTGGCCCACTCCTCTTCTTCCTTGTACTTTTTAAATTCCTCTTCCCTCATTTCTTGAGGCCTTAGCCATGATGCAAAGGCCATCATATAGACATCCACCAAATATGGATTGGGATTCCAACTATATGGGTGTGGTAGGATGAGGTTGTGTAAGTAGAACTCACACATCCTGTCCCTTTCCTCCATGTTGCAACCCTAACATGCATCCAAGAAGTACTTGGGAGTTTCAAGGTTGAATTTTACCAACTTAGCCAAATGTTCAATCTGGTTTTTATGCCACTGCTCCTTTAAAAACAATGTATATGTCTTGGTAGGTTGTTTGTATTCTAGCATATCTAAAGACACTTTTTATATTGTATTTATTGCAACCCCCATGATTTCTATCTGTTCATTCTTATCAAGCAGTTTCTTTTTTTCCTTATTTAGTTGATGTTGTAGCTTATGGTTCTCCACTTTCAATTTATGGTTGTACTACACTTTTTGTATTGTCATAATTTGAAAATTTTCCTGCATATGTTGGAGTTTCTTCTCCAAATATTGAGAGGCTTCTTGAGGGGCCTCTTCTTTATGTTTTCCTTTGTTAT